>APFE031533831.1:0-11312 GCA_000404065.3 Pinus taeda | reverse complement strand
CCCCTTGTAGGTGGAGGAGTATTTCACTAATGTACTCCCCCGTTCAACTGCGCGAGAGTACCATCTTCATTTGACTGTTGGCTGCAATATGTGTGAGTGAATCTGATTGTAAAACTTGTACAATCTTCTGGTTGTGGATGACTATTCCCAGGGATCAATCCATGAATAATCGATCTTCAATCTGGCAGGTTGGTCGTGGCTGATGAATGATTCTACTTGCCACAATGGTGACAAGGATGGAGATCAAAACACTGATCTTCCAGATAACCAGTTCTTTGACAATGAGAACATGTCGGTTTGTCTGCAACTTGAGTTTGTGTGCATTTCTATTTGTCTGCAACTTCAGTTTGTGTGCATTCATGTCAGTCTGCAAGTTGTTGAGAACTTGCTGAGGTGATTTTTTCCAGTAATTCGACACTGACGAACTGGATGGGCTTTCAATAATCAGGGATATGTAAGTTGTCATTATCTTTGACATATCCTAAACCTCTTTGAGTTCGATTACTTTAAATTTCTTCCCATGGCTTGATGATGGGTTTGGAAGAAAGTTGAATTGGAACAACTTCAACACTTGAAGCTGGTTGGATGAATGGAGTCGAATGATCAACTGTCTTTGGATTGGTCAAAGACTTGGAAGCAACATGCTTCTCTTGCAAACCATTTCTCTGTAGTTGCGACTCCAGTTGAAGGAACTCAATCGCTTCATGTGCATGTTGAATATGCACTTGAATGTCAGCAAGAGTTGCTTTGCTAATTTTTACCATGTCTTCAGCAGTTGAGAGGATCAAATTGTTAAGAATCTTTAATAACTTAATGCTTTTCGCCATGTGAACTTGTTGGAACTCATGCTCGCTTGCTTTTAATACTTGTTGGATTTTTAGAACTCGCTCGCTTGATGTTTAATTGGTTGTTGCATGCTCACTTGAACTTGTTTTAACAATTGATTTGTTGAACTCACACTTGCTTGCTTTCACGCTCACTTGATGCTTGTAAGATTTGCACTTGCTTGAACTCACACTCTTGATTGATCAAAAGAAGGGTGTCAAATACTCTAGAAAATGGACCCAAGAGACAAATGAAAAGTTCAATCTTGATGACTCAGTTGAAGACTTACTTGAATTAATGTGTTCACCTTAACAATTCAAATTAGGGTGTCGGTTACAATCGAGAATGCACTCGTACAATTCAGTTAAAAAAGTTTATCTGCAAGTGATACAAAAAGTGTTGATGATGTTGATGTCATCTTGGCTTGAAATTCTTGATTTGTAGCATCCTTAACTTGATGGCATGAATTAGCTGTTGTGAATTGTTGTTGCAGAATATTACTTTTATCAAGTCGATGATGTGACGCTTTGTGCTTATCAACTTAATTGATTATGGGAGCTTTAATTTCAAGAGCTTGATCAATGACTTGTATATGTAGACTTTCTTATGTGCATGTATTTGTTTTGTTTAAGCATAATAAAGAGATTTTTTTACAAATTCAACTCAAATCATGCAAGCACATTCACGAAACAGAGTGTACCTATGATCCCCTTATTCAATTTCGAGCGGATCTAGGACACGCTCACCACAAAAATATATGTTTTTATTAAATAGTGAATTACATCAACCTTTACCTTCACAACATCGTGAATGAAATTCTTCAAATAATGATAATGCCTAGCTCATAACCCCTTGAAGCAACTTGTCTTCAAAAATAAATGTACACTCTGCTAAAAGACTTTCTTCAAAATACAAAAATGAGCTTCCCTTTTAAAAGTCTTCACTTATCACTCCAAAATTACAAAATATGCACCTTATGACTCCACAAAAGCACTTATGACTCCATGACATAAAAATTACAAATACTCCTTATCTCTCCAAAATAAAAAATTTAATGCACGTCTCTTAAAAACTACCTTATTTCTCCAAAACACTCCTTATTACTCCATTAAAAACAAAATATACCTCCACACTTTTAACATAAAGTATCATAATAAGTGTCTACCTTAAGCTTTAAACTTTTTTTTTTAAACCTTTAAAAAAGTGATTTTCCAACTTTAAACTTTACGTTATTGAAAAAAAAACTTACGAACTTATTCGTGTAATTGTTTTCCTTTGACTTGGACACAGGCCGCTTCCACGTTGTAGGTCTTGCATGCTGCAAATAGATTTCACGATGTTTGGCGATCTTCCATGGTGGGAGTCTTTGCTGGCCGAAAAGGGCTCTTATAACACTGCACAAGTTTCACATCTCTGTAATTTTTAGAGCAGAGGCACGTTTAATTACCACACCTCTGTTTACCATTATTGACTCACCAACCATGAAGAATTTTACAGTGCCGGAGAGCATTTGAAATCGAATTCCAATCACTTCTCTCAGATTAAAGGAATCCAGAAGAAATAACGGGATCTGGCACAAATACAACTACCGATGCACTAAAACCAATAAAAACCCATAACAAAGCTTCCGCCTCTACAATATTTTTCTGTAATATCATCGAACGACATTCTGTATCCTTGCATTACTGAGTAGAATAACAAGTTCCCATACCATAGTTCATTCAAATATGGACAACTATCTCATTAATTTTCCTATAACAATGGCCACTAAATTATATAGCACGATGTTAGCAACCGTAGTCACATTGACAATTGTGTTTGTGAATCCTGCATATGGTGACAGTCTGTTTCAGTTCCCGTTAGCAAGCTCGAAGACACCAGCATGGGAAACAACACTCATGAATCAGGAATTTTCTCCAGGCAGCAATGTTTTCATCGCTTTCATCTCTTCTCAGTTGTGTTCTGTTGTAGTTTCCTAGTTTCGAAAGCATGAACAGGTTTGGATATTTCTTCGATTAAGGCAGACTGCAATAAGGCCTTTTTGGCATTCAAGAGAGGAAGCCATAATAAATCCCTAAGGGCTCATGAAGGAAGCATGTGTACAGAATGATAACTACGCTCTGTTGCACTGTGTGCAGGGTATGATTAGTATGAAAAGAGCAGCTCTTATTGAGGATCTGACTGTAAAACAACGTCACACAAAAACTGCAATTAGATCTGCGATCCAATAGAGTTTCGGTTAACTCCAATGAGGAGAATTTCAGAGGATCCGGTGGAGATATGCTACAACAAAGGAATGACGTCCCAACATCAAATTCTGATGATAAATCAAATCAACTTTCCAATGGGAACCACCATGGAGAACAAAGGAAATTGACAAATTCGTGATTTCTTTGAGATTGTGACCTCCCTGCGTAGCTTTTCCCTTGCAACCTCTAACCCTTCTTTGCCTTCAATTTTCCTCAGCAATTTTGTGTTCCATTTCAAAAGATATGAATCTCCTCAACAATAATGCTCTAGTGCACAGGTCCTTTATCACAGTTGCAACCTCAAAAATAGATATGTCCACACAACTTGCAATCACCGACCATGCACACACACACTGCAATTTTTTTAGTCCTAGCTTCGATACCACATGAAGAAGAATAACAAAGAAATATAACCATATGCACAACAAGTTAACATACAAAAATTAAACTGGAGCAAAAGGTAGAGAGCCATCATGTGGTCTCTCATACTCATGTAATTCCCTCTTATTCAAATAATCTAATAATACATTTAAATACATGAGCAAGTGGTCTTAAGATAGTGCGTCTATCTTAGACTCACTTGGTTGAGACAATTTCTCAACTTACACACTAATTTAGGAGAGTAGTTGGAGAGAATCTCTCATCCAAACTAGACTCCTTAGTTTGAGGAATTCTCATGATTTTATTTATTTAATTTAATAATTGGATTTATTATTGATTTTTAAGAGAGGGAGGGTAACAATACCCAAGGCAAGGAGGAAGAAAAAGAAAATTAGGAAGAAATGCATGTCAAAGAGGAACCACCAAAGGAAGCATAGAGAAGTCAGGAAGAAACACATGTCATAGAATGTCTACCAAATTCAGGAATAGAGGAGGACCAATCCCAACAAAACCTCGTGAATTATGGATCCTACATTGATCTCTCCGGAACAAGACTGGAAATGCAATTTCTTGGGCTGAATGAGCATATGGAAAAAAATGATAAAGACATCAAAGACCTCTCTTAGAATAGTATCTCAGATCCACCAAAAAACTTGGGATGGATTCAAGTTGGTAAAAAAGGAAAAAATGTCTGGCCAAGGAAAACGAGAAGTCACTCAAAGTAAAATTGATAAGAAGAAATAGAAAGCCAATGTATTTGGATCTTGAAAGTATTTTGGAAAATCTACAGTTGGAAAAGGAATAATTTTTTTGTATCATAGAGTTCTTGCTTAAGGGTTTGGATTGAGTCACCATGCTCAATACCAAACCCACAAAGGATATTGACAACTTAGAAGAATTGTAATGATTTTAGCCCAGATCTCAACCTTCTTTTTAAACTCTCATATCCATTCTTTAATATATATATATAATATATATATATAATATATATATATTATATATATAAGAGAATTATTTAAATGTTGAAATATGGATAATAGAATTTTAAGATCACTAACAACAATACATTTGGGAGTAAGAGCAATGATCATATCATCAGTTGCAAATATTTTTTCATTGTCGGTCACAACTTTTACACCACTGTATCATTGCATAACTTTTGTAACCATGCAAAAGAAATTATTGTCAAACCCTAGATAACTAATCTTCCCTTGATTGACATCCAAACCACATTTAAGGTATTCATGAGAAAATGAAATACACTTGTGATTAAGACGGACGTTAAGACCTCCAAAAAGAAACTCTATAATAGGGGAGTACCCTCGCACCATAAACCCGCCCTCCCCCACAACAAGCATCTCTTCATGTACTTCTGCATTGTAGTTAGACCAGATCCTGAATAAATTTATAAGAAATAAGATAACATGGAAAATGGCATTTTAAAGTGGTCTCTCACCTCAGTTCAACGTCTTCCAGATATGCTATCAAAGTATGTGGAAAACCAACCCTCCATTCTACACATTACCTCTGTAACACTTTGTATGCAAGGACATTCAACCTAAAATGAGGATTCAAGCAGTTAGTAATTGGAAAAAAATGGGGAATGTAAGTATTGAATGCATATAATAGTTTTGATATAATGAGGCTTATGTAACATATAAACTATCAGAATTTAAAACAAGATAACCTTAAATCCGAGTGTCTTTCCCACACAATTGTGAAAGAGTTGAGAAAGGGTGTATCTTCTTCATATTATTCTAGTACTTTCTTTCTCTCGAAAAATAAATTGCAACTTTGGTTAGTGCATTATGGTGATTCATGATTGAAAATATTCAAAAACAAAATTTAACATAGTAAGTAGACAAAGTCACCTTAGCAGTTGATAGATACCTCTTCTAAAATGATCTTAAATATGTCTCTAACTTTAGTTACAAGTTCCTGAGGAACTTTACAACCATCCATGTAAAACAATGCATGGTTGCAATCACAATATCATGAATGATGACTAAATAAGAACCATAGTATATAAATCATTCAGGTATATCTCAACAGATCAGATTGATGTGTCACTAACTACATAGAAAAATGCATCATCAAATTTTGAGTGAAAAATACTTTGAGATAACTTTTTGTTGACTTACCTCTTCTATTGCATAGATTCTAGGCAAGACATTTGTGGTTTTCAAATTCATCACTTTGAATGTGTTCTTCTATTGAATCCATTTGCAAGATAGCACCTAAATAAACATAATGCACCAGAAACAAAATAATTATGACACAACTTTGTTCATTGGAGACCTCACCTTGGAACTATTTAGAGCACGCACGCACACAAGATGCAAGCCTCATCTATGCACATTAGCTCTCAAATTTGCCACACGTCTCATTGAAATACAATTAATAAAAATTATAAATATATAAATATAAATTATAAATTAAATTATATATATACAAATTTATGACATAAACACATGAGGCTAGCATGTAGCACACGTGCCCCTCTAGATTTGAGTGAAAAATACTTTGAGATAACTTTTTGTTGACTTACCTCTTCTATTGCATAGATTCTAGGCAAGACATTTGTGGTTTTCAAATTCATCACTTTGAATGTGTTCTTCTATTGAATCCATTTGCAAGATAGCACCTGGGGCAATGAATGAGGCTATAGCTTTAATTGTTTATGATCTATCAACTTTGGGTAAATTGTGCCCAAAATAGTTGGTCGGTTGGTACTCCATCTCAGTTGCCTCTCATCATGGTTGACTTATTCTCATGAGAAAAGACATCATTGAAAGCAATTCCCATTTGCTATGAGAAGGCCCTGCCTCTAGGGAAAGCACAAGCACAAGCCTAACAATCATATTCTGAACCACATCGAAGGGGAGACCTGAGATAGGATATGTTGAAGTGAGGGTTAGGTCCTTAAGAGGATATTTATGACTACATGAACTTCTCTATCTCTCGCATGGGACAGTTGTTGGGGAAATGAATGGAACTATAACTTTAATTTCTTTTGGTCTATCAAATTTGGGTAAATTCCTCCTATAGTAGTTGGTCAATTGGTACTCCATCTTGGTTGCCTCTCATCATAGTCGAATTCATCTCGTGAGAAAAGACATCTTTAAAAGAAATTCCCATATGCTATGAGAAGGCCCTACCTCTAGGGAAAGCACAAGCACAATCCTAACAATCCTATTCTAAACCACATCCAAGGGGAGACCTGAGATAGGATAGGTTGAAGTGAGAGTTAGGTCCTTAACAAGATATTTATGGCTGAATGCAATTCCCTATCTCTTGAATGGAAGAATCAAGGATGATATGAAATTAAGTATTCCTGTAGCCCAAAAGTTTCTTCATCCCTCTGCCCCAATGTCATATTCATGTTAACTTATCCCAAGACCTCAAATTTTACATTCAGGTTGAGCAGTTTGTTGTTGTAGCAATAACTTAAATTAGCGATTTATTTGGAATGACTCTGACTTAAATATTTTAGGCAAGCCCGCCACGCGAGACATGAGGCCCATGACACCTATTATTGTAGAAGTAAAATAACTTTATGGGAGTTTCCTTCAAATACAAGCAATACACTATGATTATATAGTGATGTCTGAAGGGTAAGGCCAGAAAGGTAGTTCATGAATGAGGGTTCCTTTATCCTCGTATGGTTGTTATTAGGAAAGTGGGAGCAAAGCTTGGCCTACTTTCATACGAGAGCCAGGCTAGTATAGATACCAACTATTTAGTACAATTACGAATTATAAACTTCCTAGGTTTGAGCCTATATCACTAAAGTTTGAATAGCTCCACTTGTAAATAGAATGCTTAGAGGCTTATTTCAAGCTTTTAAATGTATGCTACGGGGATGAGTTTTGTCTCCACTTGTGAATGGAATTCCCATATGCTTATTCCAAGCTTTTAGATGTATCCTACGGGGATGAGCTTTGTCTCCATTATAAAATTAAAAGAATGGAAAAAACCCTTGAAGGAAAATGGAGATTGCGACAGGAGTAAAAGTAAGAGAAACATATTTTTGGGTTGAAATTGATCCAACTAATCCAACAGTTGCAGAGGAAGAAGTAAGGGTAGCAGGAGCAAAGAAAAAAAGGTAACTCTTGATCTTGAATCATATATATGTGAACCACAAAGGGTTTCTTTTTATTATTAGTTGATTGCTTATGCTTCATTTGGTAAGGTGTTTCTTAATTTGTAAAGTTTGACAGTGCATCCCAATATAAACCAACACATATAATTTGCATATGTGCTTGTTTAATGATCTAATCTATGAACCTCTTTAATGATCTAATCTGTCTTGTTTGCAGGATATATGGATGTCCTATAGATACAAGAATTTCCTATAGCTAGAAGTGATTACCCTGGCAACTTTACACAGGCAGTTTTCGTTAACCCATAAAACCCATAAGTAAGGGGTAGAGATGAGACTAACCTAAAGCCCTTCGGTGTAGGGTTTTTTGATCCATCACATTCAACTGGTAGCGTACTTCTAGGAGTCACTAAAATATGCAGGATCGGTAGCCGACCTCTGGGAGTCATAGGAATATGTAGGAGAAATAACAAAGACATTCTTTATTGTGACAAGAAGGTAAGCCTCTGCAATCTCCCTCATCTCCATCAACCTTAACTTTGCAATCTCCCCCATCTTCATCATCACCGTCGATGAGATCTCTTTTGCAGTGAACTGATGAGATCTCTTTTACATCGAATTGCTTCTCCTCACCTTTGTAATTAATAACAAGCATGCCTTGTCACCAGTCGCGGGACGAACAACATGCCAAAAAACCACATGTCGACACTCACATACAAACCTAGGGGTAGATGGTAGTAATATGCCACACGGGGAAAATCACAGTTATATGTCGTCATGCTGCAAAGCATACCAACTATATTCCCAAAGTAGTACACATAAAATATTATGAAAATTTTATGCTTTAATGTTAGTCTTAATGCTAGCATCAGTCAGCCTCATCACTCCAAATTTGATCTATATTCTGATCTATGTCCTAAGTTTATGTGAAAAAATGAAGGGTTCCTACAATAAGACTCCAAAGTGTATAAGTGAAGTTGGCAATATTTGACACGAATAAAAAATATTTAATATCCATATGAATAAAAAAACATTATATTAATCTCATTTTTTTAGTCAGAACTAATGCTACTGGAAGCGATATCGATTGTTATATACCATGCCTTGGGAAAATATAATGACTACTTTATTAATGGATGGATGAGAATGTACAAGTGAATCTAAGAATGGATGTATAAGATGAATAAAATAATAATGAATCGTGTTATATTATTAATAAAGCTTATATAGCAATTTCAATCAATTGTCTTAGATTAGAATTATTTATTCATATTAATAATTTTTGCAATTATAATAGTGAAAATGGACATATAAATATCGTGCATAAATTTAAATTTGACATTTTACCATATTCTTTTTAATATAATGAGTATGATAATTTACTTTTACATTTTACAGTTCTAGGAGCACATTCCCCCTCCAATCCAAGTAAAATCACTTAGGTTGAGAGGGAGATTACCAATTAGCAACACCTTCTCTTAGATATGAAAATTCTAGATGATGTACAGATTGTATTCTCCAAATAGGACACATGCGCAGTTGGTACAACCAATATATGTACACAATGGACATATATTGGCACATGAAGTATTTTCTTGGTAAAGTTTTACTGGATAGGCACAAAAGTTGAGGATATTCTCCTCTAAATGTCTATTGTGGATCATAGGCTGGAGTGCATTGAAAAGCATACAGGAATTTCTCAATATTCTGGCTCATCTTTGGGCAGCAACAAGGAGCCTATTTCAATAGAGGCCACATATTCAGACTCTTCTTCTCAACTAATCTCCTCCCTCTATGCTTTTAATTTTCCAGTGTCTTTTTTTCTTTAGTTCCCTCAAGGCTTTGAAGAACCAATATATGCATATGTATTTTTAATTTTAACTCTCCAAGCAATATTTTGTCTCCGGCCTCTCTAAAAATGTTACATTTTTTTATGGTTGACTTTTCCTACAAACCGACCTCTCTAAAAATGTTACATTTTTTTATGGTTGAGTTTTACTACAAATCGACCTCTCTAAACTATCATTTCTTATTATATAATATCTTTCTCTGAAGGCAATAGAAACATTTTCTTCAAAGAAGAACATACAAATAAATTCTTATAATCTATATGAGAATGATGGGGAGGGGGGAATATGGCTCAAGCTACTAGGGCTTTGTTGTGATGCAGAGACGTTGTTGTCATGCTAGGTCTCAACTTTGATGCCCTCAACAACTCTAGTCTATGGTTTAGTGAGCTTCTATATGCCAATAAAAATGGGAATGACAAAAATAAAACAATTTCTAGTATTTCATTTTCCTTTCTCTTTGTTAATGTTTTCTTTCCTCAAATCTTTTTTTGTAGGGGATACTCTTTGTTCTCTCGACCCCTGGGGATTTGTGGTATATGTGGGTGCTGTGGCAGTATTTTCTTGTTCACATACCCCATGTGGTGTATTCCCTCAGTCTCTGTTTTCGCTAGAACAAATCAACACATTCCATATTTTCATTAAAAACATTAGTGGAAAATCATATACTTTCTCATCCAAAAGATCAACCCTTGTATTCTCTCTTAAGCAAAGATATAACAAAAAAATGGGGCATACCTACTAGTTTCCAATGCTTACAATATGAAGGGAAGGTTATACAAGATTCCTTCCAGCTTAAGGAATACAATATCACTAAAGATTGAACCATCATTCTAAACACAATGTTATGTGGGGGTGCTCCTGGGGTTGCTCCTAGAGCTAGAACACCAAATGGAGAAAATGTCTCTTTCAAAGAGGCAATTCACGGGAAGGATTATGGATCTACATAATAAAACCAAAATATTCTAGGTCCTTATGTTTTTTTACCAAATGGAATATGCCCCATCTTTGGTGGTCAATAATGTAAAGGTTTCTTCTCTTTTTTTTGCTCTTCAAGAAAAGGAAATCATTTGTAGACTCAATGGATTTTGGCCAAAACCTGAAGCACTAACTCAATGGGTTTCAACTTCGTGGACTCTAAATTGTGACATATACTTGTGCTCCAAAGGATTCTTTATAGACCAATTTGACACAAAAGGACCTGGATTTTTTCTTTAGTAAGGGCCATGGTTTTGGGGAAATGTTGGGTTATTCATCACTCCATGGTTTTCATATTTTTATGGCACAACAATGGTAGCTACAACCATGTCGGTTTAGGTAAGGCTTCCAAACCTTCCCCTTCCTTTTTGGCACCAGAAAGATCACTTTCCCTTACCTTTCATCGACCAAGTTCTCAACACACTAGCCAGAAAGGAGTTATTTTCTCTTCTAGACGGATTCAATGGATAAAACTAGATCTAGATAGCTCTTGAAGATCAAGATAAGACCACTTTTACTTGCCCTTGGGGAACTTTTGCATACAAGGTCCTCCCATTTGGACTCTGTAATGCACCTGCTACTTTCCAACAATTGATATTGGGAATATTTTCTGATTTGATTAATTACAGTGTTGAAATTTATATGGATGATTTTACCCTGTATGGTGATTCTTTTGAAGATGATTTGGAAAATTTAGAAAAAGTACTTAAACGATGCAAATAGACTTATTTTTCTCTTAGCACAGTAAAATTCCGTATGATGATGGAAGAAGGGATCATACTAGGGAATTTACTTTTAGTTGTACGAATATGGGTTGACCCCGCTAAGGTTGAGGTAATCTTAAATTTTCCCAATCCAAAGACATAGACAATGGTACGTAGCTTTATTGGTTATGCTGGGTATTATGCCAGAGGACCATTGATTGCTAGG
>APFE031533830.1:96312-116223 GCA_000404065.3 Pinus taeda | reverse complement strand
TCATAACATTCGAGTTCACCAGAATCAATCAACAATAAATAATATAATGAAGGAGAGTATCATTCAGGGGGTATACTTATCTTGGTAGATCTTCTAACACCACTTTCAGGGGTTTGGGGTGCCTGTTGCTGTTGTGGAGGTAGTTGTTGTTGTGGCTATTGTTTATTATTATTTTCACGCACTTTTACTTTTTGAGTGATCTCATCAAGAACTGTGTATTCCTTGTTTTCTTTTTCCTGTTTCCTTTCCTGCAACTGATTCTTATAAAAGACATTTTCATTGAAGATTACATCTCTGCTCCTAATTATTTTGTGATTTTCATAATCATATAAGCGATAACCAAAATCATTAACACAATATCCAATAAAGGTACATTTCTTTGACTTTGCTTCAAGCTTTGTTCTATTTTCTTTATCAATATGGACAAAGGCCCCACAACCAAAAGGCTTTAAAATAGAGTAGTTTACCTTTTTACCTGTCCATGCTTCCTCTGGAACACCACCATCCAAGGAACTTGAAGGCCCTCTGTTTATTAGATAAACAACAGTATCTACAGCATGTGCCCAAAACTGTAAAGACAATCCTGCATGCAATCTCATGCACCTTGCACGCTCCATGATTGTCGTGTTCATCCTTTCTGACACACCATTTTCTTGTGGTGTTCTTGGAACTGTCTTATCTCTGCGAATTCCATGCTCTAAACAGTACCTATCAAACTCTTTGCTGCAATATTCACCTCCATTATCTGATCTAAGACACTTCATTTTCTTTCCTGTCTCAATCTCAACCAAAGCTTTCCATTTCTTAAAAGTATCAAATACATCAGATTTATTCTTAATACAATAAATCCAAGTTTTTCTAGTTGCATCATCATTAAAAGTAACATAATAATGAGAGCCACCGAGAGATGATACCTGAGCAAATCCCCATACATCTGTATGCACAAGCTCTAATTTTTCTCTCTTCTTTTCTTTCCCAACTCTGAGAAATCTGACTCTCTTCTATTTTCCATAAATGCAATTCTCATAGAAGTCCAAATCAACATTTTTCAAACCCGGCAACAAAATCCTTGAGTGAAGAACATTCATCCCCTTGTCACTCATGTGTCCGAGCCTATGATGCCATAATGCTGCATCTGCTTCTTTGGAAGTTAAAGCATTAACTCGACTATAAATTATCTATTCAAATATATCATCATAGAATGCATCATATGGTAACATGAATTTATACAATGCTGATATCAGTTTCTCATTTGAACTAATTAAAGGCCGACGTTCTTACAAAATGAAACGTTGTGTCCCTCTTGAATGTGAATGGACGTGATTGTGTCTTAGTTTTCGATTATAAAGGGATATCGTGGGCATAGCAATACGTCAATTAAATCGAATATCCTCTACTTACCAAAGGTGTCTAGAACGATTGAGCGCAGAACGATTGAGCGCAGAATCAGTAGCAAAAGTGTAAGGGCGGAGGAGAACTGGTATTACGGTAGAGATGGAGCAAGGGTTTGACATTTTATACAACCGTTTCTTAAGGTTGGCAAGGATCTTGGAAGGGTTTTCAGAAGCCGAACTGTTTGTTGCAGACGACCACGCGGACACTTACACTATTGTTTACAACATTGCCCTAAAAAGCCCTTCTCAAAGGCAACAACTGTATGATAGATACAAGGACTGGTTACAAGAATGCCTAGTGGGTGTCATTTTGCCAGATCTCAGGAATAAGGATGGAGAGGTGATGTTGAAACAACTTGTCAAACGCTGGGAAAACTATAAGGTGATCGTACACTGGCTTTCAAAGTGGTTCAGTTATTTGGATCGTTACTTTGTTAAAATGAACTATTTGACTCCTCTCAGACATGCAGGGTTCATGTGTTTCCGGCAGCATGTGTACCATGAAATCAAGGCTACTGCAAGGAATACAGTGCTGGCGCTCATTTACAGTGAGCGTGAGGGAGAGCGAATTGCAGATTGGTCTTTGCTGAAAAACGTTTTAAACTTTTTCGTGGACATTGGAATGGACGATGCAGGAGTGGGTTTGTACGAGAACGATTTTGAAGCACAGATGTTGGAAGATACTCGAAATTATTACTCCACAAAGGCTGCTTTATGGATTTCACTCTTCTCTTTTCCTGACTTTCTCAGAAAGGCTGAAGATTGTTTAAAACAAGAGGAGGAGAGGGTTTCCCATTATTTGCACTACACCACCAAAGAGAAACTATTACTTATAGTACAAAATGAACTACTTTCGCCTTATCTAACGCAGCTTGTACAAAATGAACATGAAGGCTGTCCCGCCTTGCTGAGAGACCACAAGAAAGATGATCTTTCCAGGATGTACAGGCTGTTTTCTAAAATATCGAAGGGTGTGGACACAATTGCAAGTTGTTTAATACAACAAGTGACCACAGAAGGAAGAATAATAGCAAAGCAGGCAGAAGAAGAAGAAGATTCAAATGCTTTGGTAGGAAATTTCATTCAACTCCAAGACAGGTATGTGGAATATGTTGAAGATGCATTTCAAAAAAACATTATTATTAGCAAGGGTTTGGTTCTAGGATTTGAGGCAATATGTGGAAATGATGTTGGAGGAAGCACATTTGTCGAAATACTGGCAATATTTTGTGATAATCTACTTAGTAAGGGTGGCCAGGTGAAAAAGACCGATGCAAAACTAAGCGATGGGGATGTTGAGAATATGCTTGAAAAGGTGGTGAAACTCGTTGGCTATATCTCCGATAAAGATATATTTAGTGAACTTTATAGGAAAAAATTAGCCTCTAGAATATTGTCGGATGAAAATTTTAACCTTAGCATAGAGCAGCAGGTGATAGCAAAGTTGAAGGAGCAAAATGGGAAGCTGTATACATCAAAGATGGAGTTCATGATAAAAGATTTGGTTATAGCAAGTGAGGGAAAATCTGCGTTTGATGAATATCTTGGTAGTGGAAATATCAACCTTGGAACAGAACTGAGAGTGAAAGTCTTGACCACTCCATTTTGGCCAATCTCCCAATCATATATTTCCCAACCCAATCTACCTTCGGATATTGCCAACTGTGTTCAAGTATTCAAAGCTTATTATTCTGCACAAAATGAACGTCGTATTCTTACATGGATATATTCACTGGGAACGTGTAATATCAGAGGCAACTTTGACAACCAAATGGAAATAGAAATGACCGTATCAACTTATCAAGCAATGATATTGCTGCTATTTAATGACCACGAGAAGTTGAGTTGTGCAGAAATTAAATCAGAATTGAACCTCGCAGATGATAAACATGTTGACAAACATCTACATTCAATCGCGGGTTCGAAGTACAAAATTCTTCTGAAACAACCTGCAAATACCAAAGTTGTATCTGATGCTGACACTTTTGAAGTGAATCCTAATTTTAGCAGCAAGTTGAAGAGGATTCGAATTCCGTTTCCACCACCTCTAGAAGAAAAGGTGGGGAATAAGAAGGTGTTAATGGGCGTAGAGACTGATAGAAAACTTGCGATCCAAGCTTGCGTAGTTCGCATCATGAAGAGTAGAAAAGTTTTGGATTGTTCGCGTCTACTAAATGAATGCTTTAATGAACTCAAAAGCGTGTTCAAGCCGGACGTCAAAGCAATCGAAAACGAGATCGAATTTTTAATTTCCAAAGACTGATATCGATAGGGTAGGCATCCTATAAGGTCCATTTCCAACCCATGGTCGGAAATATAGTGTAGAAACATATGGCATCCATAATGTAGGCACTAAAATAGAATGGGGAAAGGTTCTCTAGAGAGGAGGCTCTCTTGTGTCGATATTTAGTAATGATGGTGACTAGGTTATCAGATAGGATGGTGGCCCAATTCATGATGTGGAAATTAATGCAGGCGTCAACCAGAGGAATCCATTCTATGGAAAACTTAGAATTATTGGGCAACCCATATAGTCTACATAGCATAGCAGCTACATAGTTGTAGGGGTTTTCCAAAAAGGCTATATCATACATACCCAATTTGTCAAATTTGAATTTGTTGTCCAATACTCTCCAGCCTTCAATCAACTTGAAGGGGTCTGCATTCTTCTTTGCGAAGTTGTCCACGTATGTCTTATCATATATATCATGAGGGTCACCTATATGGTACATTTTCTTTATGTCCTCTGACCTGAATGATCCCATGAGTTCCATTATTGAATTCCTGAATTGCCTATCTTCTATGGTGAGGTTTTCGACTACCCACCTGATCATATCCATTTATGGGAGGATTTTAGCCCTCTCTCCTATCCAATGTAGGAAAGAACAGGCAACATCCTTGAATTGAAGCGCCAAATGTCTTGTTGAGTCAGTTGTTTCTCTTGTGACAGTAATCTTGGGATGCTCGTCCTCAAGCCTATTGTATATGACCTCCCAAGATGTTTCTCCTCCGTCATCGTTGTAGACTATATCAGAGAATATGGGAGCCATCTCTATAAACTCGAATTCAACAATGCTCTGCTTTTTTGTTTCTGCATCACCTTCCTCAATGACATGTATTTTGAAGCTTGTTTGAAATGGACAAGATATATCAACGCACATGGTATCGGGAAATTAAGACTGAAAGATTTTCTAAAATGACTTTGGATCGTGAGAAAGGTTTAATGAGATACTCAATGTTAACTACCCATAACTTGGAAAATGATCACCTCTCTTCATGCCACTAAATATTTATTAACCTTTCAATTCGTTCATTTTTGTATTTAAAACACAATTATTTCACACACTTACTACTCTTATTCGCACATCGCAATCTTTAAACGGATACAATATAGCGTTGTCTTTTCTATAAGGAAAAATGTGATAGCGATTGTCGCAATATTGCATTTCGCAAATTATTAATGGGCATTGTAGCGGCATAGCTTAATTACTTGCAAAGTTTTTGAAGTGCGATTTGCGAAATGACAAGGTGCATATAATTGGGATATCGCAGTGGGACATTTGATCGCGCATCGCAAATTTTTAAAGGTGTTTTATGATAGTCACATGGAAAAGCGTGATTTGCGATTTGCGATGAGGATCTCATCCTTGGGTTATTTTGAAATATTTTTCAAGGAAACTTCTTAGAGTTAGGTTTTATTATCCTAAGACTAAAATTTAAAAAGGGTCCTCATTTATATCTCTAACCTTAGCTATTGTTATTCATAAATGGGGGATTGTTTCATATTATAGCAAGAGTATGATGTAGGGGTATCTATAATTTCTCTTTGACCGAGAGGTCAAAATATTTTACGGGGGGAGTTGGTTCCTAAAAATTTGAATTGTTAGGCCAGAAATTGTTTTAATTTTCCTCGTATTTCAGCAAATTAGTCAAATTGTTTTAGCAGTTGTAGTTTAGGTAGATTTTTCTCTAGCTTAGTCCTCATATTCTATCTTCGAGGATAGTAACTAAATTAATGTAATATTCATATATTTGATTAATGAAAAGAAAGAGAAGTGTGGTGGAGTGTGATTTTTTTTCACAAGAGCTCTATGTTGTGTTTCATATTAATCCATTCTTCTCCCACAATCCTACAGAAAAATCTGTGTTTTGATTTTTTGCCTTACATTTAGTTGGTGTTTGGAGCATTGAAATGGATGAGATGAAGGGATAGGATTTATCCAAATAAATGCCTTAGAGGCATCGCAAATAAGAGAGGAAACCTAAGGGCCAAAGAAAACTAGAGGTACAAAGAAACGTGGTTGAGACTAAGTCCAATAGGCCAACTCTTATTGGATTTCATTATTTTTGGAAAGTTTGTTAGTTGTTGGGGGTTAGGATCATTACTTTCCAGATTATGGGACACAAATCTAGCTGGCGGCCTAGATAAACTATAAGTTGAAAGTTGAAATTGTAAGTCAGAAGGAAGGACATGGATGCACAAACTAAAGGAGCAAGTGAGGAGCTTTGATCTTGTGGGAAACTATAAGCCCAACTTGAAGGTTTCACCTCGGCGACACTCATAAGCACCATGCTATCAATGCGTCGAGCTCATATAAGTGGGCTAGAAGCATTAGGAGTGGGACCTAATTGAGTGCGGGTGTTGATAGAACAGATGTTATGAAACCAGCTCACAAAAAGATAGAAAAGATAGATCAATGCCTTAGAAATAAGCCTCTTCGAGGGGGAAACCTCCTTTACATTGCACAAATGAACAATTCTTGGATGATACAAATAAGAATACCTCCTTTCTATATATAAGAATCTAAGGGGTCATAATATAATCAGAGCCGACATAACAATAATAATGTGAGGGCACAATAATAACAATAGTGGGCTTCTATGGGGCACAATAATAACAATATGGGGACTACATGGGCACAAAAATATAATAAGGGGGTTGTAATAATAACAATAAGGGGTTACACTAGTACTATAGGGACCTAACATTCCCCTATCCTTAAAAAAGTGTTGTCCTCAACGCTTGAGTAGTTCTTGATGCTTCTGTATAAAATTCTCATCCTTCCCTATGGAATGTTCAATGGGTAAGTTCTTCCACTTGATCAGATACTCTGAAATTTATCAATTTTGTAGCTGTCGACTTCTAGCTTCTATGAATGCTTCAGGTTCCAATATGATTTTTCCTTCCTTGTCAAGTTCTGGCAATATGTTCAAAACTGGGATCTTCGACAACTTTTGAATGAGTTCCCACCCTACTTCGTCATTTTTACATTCATCCCTTGCTTTGTTTATCAAATTTGGTTGGATAATTATACCAACCTCTACCATTTCTGCAACCATATGTTCAATTTCACTCCTTTGGTCATATGGACATCTATAAGGCATGATGTTTGGAGGAACACTTCCTCGAATCAAATGAATAGCATGATCATGATCACAAATACGTGGGATACCTTTGGGAGTCTAAAATACCTTGGAATGATTGTCCAAGACTTTTTGGAGATCTAGAGAAATAGATGATTTCGATGTGGGAACCATTAGCGAACATAATTGTGCAATTATGCCTCATTGTTCTTTCTTTATAAGCTTTGTCATTCTGCTAGAGCTAATTATCTTTCCTAGTTCCCCTGTGATACCCCTTAATTCAACTTTCTTTCCTTCTTAAGAAAAAATCATGAAAAGTTCTTGAAAATTAAAAGCTATTATACCCAAGGATTGTAGCCATTGGACTCCTAGTACAACATCAGTACCACCCATTGGAACGGAAAGCATTTGGCTATTCAATACATATTCTCCCATGGATAGCTTGATATTATGGCACTTTCCAAAGAAATTTATGGTTCCTCCACTTACAACCGTCACTTGACACTCTGGTGCTGGATATAGGAAGAAATTCTTTTCCTTGGCTATATTACAATGAATAAAATTATGGGTACTACTCAAATCTATCAACACTATTACCTTTTTCTTCTTGATATGTCCTTCTATCTTTATAGTTTGAGGAGTGGTAATTCAGACCAATGCATTACAAGATATGGTCAGATTCATTTCTTCCTTATCTAGGGTTGGTTCCTAGTGAGTATCCTTTTCTTTTGATGGTTACTGATACTTTTCTTCTTGATATTTCACTGCTTGAACCTTCTTCTTCTTGATATGCCCTTCTATCTTGAGAGTTTGAGGAGTGGTAATTCATGTCATTGCAATACAAGATATGTTCGGATTCATTTATTCTTTCTCTAGGGTTGGTTCCCGGTGTATATCCTCTTCTTTTGACATTTCTTGATCCTTTTTGTCATTAGGAGGCCTTTCTTGTAGCATCTTTTTCCCACCTTCCTTCAAACCTTTCATGTCTTTCTTCAAATATTCCATGCCTTTCTTCCAATATGCTTTCATGCAATTGATATCAGCTTCCATGGCATAAATAAAACTATTTATCTTTTGCTTCCCTAGAATATCATTTACCCTTATATTCAATTTTTGAAAGTCCTCAATGTCCTCTACCCTTGAACACTTTTGTTTGAGATTTATCAATTGGCTAAAGAAGGTGTTGCTCTTGGTATCCTCATAATGTGCTATCATTTCCTCCGTCAAAATTGACCATGTGTCAAGTGGTTTACAAGAACAAATACCTTTATACCATAAAAATTGATTCGATTCTAAATAATTAGATGCAATACGTACCTTTTGTAACTGTGGTACACCATGTAGATCAAAATATTTCTCCATCTATAGTATCCAATTTACCAGATCCTTGCCATCAAACTTCCTCATCTCGCTTTTTCTTGATTTTACGAGCTAGATCTTGAAACGACTATAATCTATAATTTCGGATATTTAAGTTTAGAAATTTTGGCTTGTAATAGGCCTCTGAGTCCTCTTTCTAACTCCGCAAGTCTAATCATGATTGGATTCCTGAAGAAATATTTATTCCCAATATCCCAAGATGACCTAGTTATAGAATAGTTCAGTAGAGCAAACTTGTACGACGTGCCACGTGTCACATTTTCAACCTTAAATTCTGAAAATTATACCCAAACAAAATAAAGTTCGTTCTCTTTCTGTAACTTCTTATGAAATTCAATCTAATGCTTAGAGAGAAAGTTATGATGATTTTCCCAAGGTCACCTGTTCAGGATGTAATTTGGGAGTCTGCAAAAACCCTAACCTCCTCAAATCATATATCTGAAAATATAGCGAGCCAAGATCTGAAATTTGGGCCCGAGGTTCAGGAAAAAACAAAACAAAACAAAACAAAACAAAACAAAACAAAAAAACAAAACAAAACAAAAAAACAAAAGAAAACAAAAAAACAAAAACAAAAAAACAAAAAAACAAACTATAGTGAAAATTCCACAATGACATGTTTGGAGCAGTGAAACCCTAGAATCCAAAGCTTTGATACCAAATGTTATGAAACCATCTCACAAAAAGATAGAAAAGATAGATCAATGCCTTAGAAATAAGCCTCTTGAGGGGGCAACCTCCTTGACATTACACAAATGAACAATTCTTGGATGATACAAATGACAAGACCTCATTTCTGTATATAAAAGTCTAAGGGGTCATAATATTATCAGAGCGACATAACAATAATAATGTAAGGGTAAAATAATAACAATAGTGGGCTTCTATGGGGCACAATAATAACAATTTGGGGACTACATGGGCACAACAATATAATAAGGGGGTTGTACTAATAACAATAACGGGTTACATTAGTAGTATAGGGACCTAACAACGGACGACCTGAAAGTCAAACCTAGAGGAATGATTAAGAACCCAAGTTTGCACAACTAGGTAGATAGGGATCGAGACACATCATACCAAAGGTAATACCTGAAGGGAGAGTGCCCAATGTTTCATGTTATAATAGACCAAAGGTTTCAGGGTTGGGATTACCCAAAAGTTACAATATGTTGCACAAAGTTTCATCACCAGGATGGAATGGAGTGGGTGGAGCCCACCTAGCCTATGCCTAACCTAACAATGTAATTTGGAGTGCCCAAGGCTATGCACCATAACTTTAAATGCCAGGACACATCGATACTATTCTAAATTCCTTCCACCATTTGTTTAAGCAGGGTTTCAATTCTGAATCATACATGCATAGTGTATATCGCTTTTCTCCGAGGCCTATATTGTAAAGAGTTTTGACTCTTAGGGCTATAAAGACAACTTGAACTTGGTGGTTTTTCTAAGCGATTTTTTTTACAGGGACCGACTGCAAAAAGGGGCCAATTTTAGAAACTCTAATGGAATATTCACATCACATAGTCAACTATAAGTTGACCATAATAGACCTCCTCAACCATAACTTGAATATATTCATCCAAAGTCAGCCATGGACTACTAATCCTTCCGTCTGAAGATGGTGGTATCAAATAACATAACGAAATTAGTAAATATGGTTGATATAAATTGATGAGTTCCATTTGTTTACCTTTATATGAAAAGTGACATATAAAATATTTTAGATCGACTTATATCAACCACATTTACTAATGTGGTTATGCTAGTCCTATGTATTCTCATATTCCTGCCCACTGCATATGACCTTCTATCCACATATATTCCAAGATTATCCATATGTTTTCATAGCCAAATTCATTGCATGTTTTTGTTCTCAAATTCATTGAAAGTTAATGGATAAATGAAGAGTTAAAGGCATTATTATGAAAAAATAAGAAATTGGATATAAACTATGAAGGTTTGTCTTAATTGAATTAATTAAAATGTGGAGAAAATATTTATGTGGTGTTGGTATCAATTTCTCACTTCAATTAAGTAAGAGGATATATACTAAATAGGTATTTCTCATCAACTAATTAAAATTTGATGTTCTTGTAATATTAAGATAAAATTGTGCCCCTCATGAAAGGATGTGTGATCATATACATTGTGTTTTTGTTTTCCATTGTAAAAGAATATGGTGGGAATGGCATCATAATGGCATTAAAATAAGAGATCCTTCATTTATGAAAGATGTAAAGAATGATATAAAGAATAATTCAATAGGATCGTTATTTAGGATATAATATAAAAGAATTACATTAATAAAGGAAAGGTTGATAAATTGTGGATGAATGAGAGGGAATGAGGTGATTGTAGAGAATTGAAGAAAAAAGCTAACTAGAGAATAAAATTAAATTTCTGGGAGAGGAATGAGGTGACTACAAAAACTTGAGAAGGGTAGAGTGAACTAGAGAAGAAAATATTAAAGATCAAAGAGTCAAAGTAGGTGACTACAAAAAATCAAAGAAGAGAAAAGTAAACCAAAGAAGAACATATTGGAGATAATTGATAAGAAAGGATTGGTGTCTTATATAGGTTTGTGTGTACAAAGTAGCTGAGGGGATTGGTTCCTCCTATAGGTTGGTAGGATATAATATAACATAATTACATTAATAAAGGAAAGGTTGATAAATTGTGGATGAATGAGATGGAATGAGGTGATTGTAGATAATTGTAGAAGAAAAAAGCTAACTAGAGAATAAAATTAAATTTCTGAGAGAGGAATGAGGTGACTACAAAAACTTGAGAAGGGTAGAGTGAACTAGAGAAGAAAATATTAAATATCAAAGAGTCGATGCAGGTGACTACAAAAAATCAAAGAAGAGAAAGGTAAACCAAAGAAGAACATATTGGAGATAATTCATAAGAAAGGATTGGTGTCTTATATAGGTTTGTGTGTACAAAGTAGCTGAGGGGATTGGTTCCTCCTATAGGTTGGTACCTATAAAGAAATAAAGGGGATTATTTTTATTATAGGTTGGTACATACAAATATTGAGGGCATTGGTGTCCCCTACATTTTGGTGCCTAGAAGGATTATACAAGTAGCTTGAGTAGGTTGGTTCCTTTAAAGAACAATAAATTAAAAGAAGTTTTGGATTTATTCCCTTATGGGTTTCCATGTATATACTGTGATCCATGTTCCACCTACAAGTTTTATTTCTATGGTGCTATAATTTTTTATAGAAGTAAAAAAATGTATTGTAATGATTCCCCCTTGGCCCTCTCCATATAATTATGATTCCAACAAGTTTATGAGCAAAAAGTTGATGCCACAATGTGACAACCATATCTTAGTGTCATAATATGATCATTTCATAATGGTCATCCATAATCAATGATGTCGAAATATGGTCTAACAGATTCTTAATTGTCAAGCAAATTCAAACATGGACAATCATAATTGATAATGTCAAATGTGGTAACAAAATATCAATGTCACAATGATCAAACATGTCATAGTGGTCATCCATTATGATATGGTTGACCATGGTCAACATAGTCAACCTTTTTAAACCATAGTCGACCTTAGCTAACCATATGTTGATCATTTTCAACCATAACTAACCTTTTTCAAGCACAATTAACCATGGTCAGACTTAGTAAACCATGTGTTTACCATATGCAACCATAGTCCATAGATAACATGGGAAAATGATCTAGGTGGATATTGGTGGCCACCCACCTATTCCAATTGGGACCCCCACCATTGTTTCTTTCAGTTTACTTAATTATAGCACAGTTTACTAATTTTTGTAGTTTTTCGGGTCCTCAACTTCTCAAGCCATTTTGAGACCTTAAACATCATTTTTATGGAAAATAAGAAAAATTGTAGTCTATGGTATTGGTTTATAGTTGGAAGTTGTAGTCCTTGGATAGATTTTTCCAATGAGGTATTGTACGCATCAAATGGAGATCGTATGCCAAAGTCACGACCCCACGAAGTTAATGTACCAATTTACCCCAACGGGGCCCACAAACTTTTGGAACCTCATCTCCTAAGGTTAAGGATTTTACATGTTTAGGGTTTTCCATTGTTTCTAAATAATAAGTATTCCTTTGATCCTCATTATAACATAGTTCAGAAGGTATGTAGTTGCACATCTCTTCTAAGAGATAAGTTACCATCACGTGAGTAGTTTATTTCCATTCTGCATGTAAACATTTTTCGTTACTTTATTATTAATGAATTGAAGTTATGTTTTCATTATATCTCTGTGTTTTTGTTTATACTTGTCTTTCATTTTCTCCCTTAAAAAATCTGGAGCATTGGTATTAGAGCAGTCTCCTCTTTCTCTATTTTTATGTGAATGTCCTTAATGAGGTCGAGATATAAGGAGTTGGGATTTGAACTGGTTGAGCCTTTGCAAGACAGTCCTTGCCGACATTGATGACCTCCCATGGCAGAAGAAAAGAAGGATGATGAAGCATGAAATCTTATCATGCTTTTTCTCAAATAAGCTCTCGAGCAGAAAAGTAATGATATGACAAACAACTTTTCCCTGATCCTTTAGTGGATGCCCATTGGCGGCACATATTCATCCAACAGTCACTTTGGAGGCGCCACCTCCTTCAAGGTACAAGTAAACTTTGATATCCTTATATTCGAATGGCACCTAGATGTAGATGTTGTAGATAAAAGGTTGAATCTGTCAGAACATTATTTTTTGGTTCATAGCTTCTTCGATGGGGAGAAAATTACTTTTGTAGTGCTTAAGGTCCCCCCCCGGTGTAAAGTATTGGTGAAAAAATTATTGTGAGAGAAGGATTGAGGAACCCTCTTTGTTTACAGTCGCCACCTCTTGGAACTCTTTTTGAGATGATCCTAAAGAAGAATATTACCATGTAGGGAGCTATGAGGACAAGTACATATGTGGACCACACTCCGACAGCAAAGTGACCAAAATGTGCATGAGCTCAAAAATGTTTTTCATACTCTACGCACAAAGTTGGGTATCAAGGACTCTGAGCAATGTGTAGTACTCAAGAACCATGGTTTTCTTCACAAATATATTCAAGGAGAAATGGATTTCCTATACATCTCCTTACTTGATGCAACACTGCCAAGAATGAAAAAAAAAATAAACAAAAGCACAATTTTGGATTCAGGAACCAAAACTAGGGCAAGAGCAGCCCCAAACTGTAGGAAAAAAGACAAAACAAAGATGGAGCGGCCTAGGAAAACCCATCGAAGCCACAAGAAAATAATGGTACCATGAAGATGAAGAAGGAAACATAAAATTGATATGAGTTCCACAAGAGCCCCTCTCACAACGCAAATGAGTGTTGTGCCAAGAAGTCATTGGTGGTCAAGCTGGAATCTTCAAAGTCTAATGCGTCTTTTGATTCTTATCCAAAAACATACATGGGGAGTAACAAGGGGAAGTAGATTATTGACACAGAATCTAGAGCCACTGTTGCCACCACTAAGGTCCAAAATATTGAGCCCAAAATCCAAACGAGGGGGAGTATCTCTTCCACTCACAGATGTTGGTGAAGGATTCGTCATTGTAGTTCATTTTCAACAATGAAAGCCAAAAGAACCTTATTTTAGTAGAGGACATGAATCAGTTGGGCCTACTAACCACACCACACCCACAACCATACACCACCTGGTGACTTCATCAAGGACGATATCTCCATGTCAGCCAACAGTGTCATATTCCCTACAACAAGCGCTACACGGATGAGGTATTGTGTGATGTTGCTCCTCTTGATGTTTGTGATGTATTATTAAGTTAGCCATACTTGTGGAAGCTTCATGTTGTGTATGAGTTTAGGCCTTGCACTGCTATTATTACTTTGGGAAATAAGTTATGCAAGATATCAGAGGTAGTCCCGCCTTCCACCATCTCTTTGATCTCCGCTAAGAAGTGTAGTAAGATCATCTCCCAGATCGAGAATTTTTTATTTCTTTTTTATTCATTCTTAAAGTAAGGGGAAGATCGTGGCCACATCCGTGGACCCTAAGAAAGTTTCCTCCATGCAGGAGAAGTAGGTGGATAAGGTCATGGAAGAATACAGGGACATCTTCTCCTCACCCATAGGGGTTCGCTCACACTTTTAGGTTAATAATTCGATTGATCTAATCCCTATATCACCTCTACCCAATGGATCGATATACTGCCACTCCATTCTAAAAATGAAGAGATCAAGTGGCAGATCCAAGAGCTGCTACAAAAAGGTCACACCCGACCAAGTTCATCACCTTGTGGGAGCCTGATTATATTTTTACAAAAGGAGGATGTGACCTAGAGGCTCTATCAGGCAGTGAACAAAATCACTGTCAGGAATAGGTATCCAATCCCATGGATTGATGATGTTCTTGACTAGCTCAAGGGGGGAAAGTATTTCAGTAAGATCAATTTTAAGTTTGATTATCACTAGGTTCCAATAGAGCCCATAGATGCATGGAAGACCACTTTCAAATCAAAGGAGGGCCTTTTTGAATGGTTTGTCATGGCTTTCAGGTTGATAAATGCACCTGCAACTTTTGTGATGTTGATGGATGACATCTTGCAGCCGTTCATCAACTGATTTGTGGCTGTATATCTAGACACCATTCTTATCTTTAGCAAGAGTTGGAAGGATCACTTGCAACACATTCAACGGGTCCTTCAAAGCGTACGACTACACAAACTATTCGCCAACCTAGAGAAATGCACCTTTGGCATGGGTCAGGTCCAATATCTAGGCTAGGTCATGGATGAGAAAGGTGTGAATGTGGATCTGGCTAAGATCCAATTCATTCTAGGTTGACTAACCCTAACCACTCTAATAGAGTATTGCAACTTTTTGGTCCTTACCAATTTTTATCAAAGGCTTGTGTTGGAATTCTCCCATATCACTTAGCCTTTGAGTCAAGTTACAAAGGGTAGAGTGAAAGCAATTTTTTCTTGGTTCAAGTCCCAACATAAGGCATTCACTGAACTGAAGCACCGCCCCTACTCTACACCTATACTCACATTGCCAAACCTGCAATAGCCATTCGAAATCGAGATGGATGCCTCTTAATATGTTATTGGTGTAGTTATCAACTAGTAAGGGCATCCCATGACATATCACAGTGATATACTTTCCAATACAATTCAGAAGTACCACACCTATGATAAAGAAATATACTCTATCATGTAGTATTTCCAAAAATGGAAACATTACATTTTGGGGAATGAGACATTCATCCACACATATCATTGACCTCTTCAGTTTATATAGACACAAGGGAAGTTACAAATGATCGCCATGAGAAGTGGTCTACATATATTCAACAATTACCCTTAAACATTAAGTACAAGAAGGGTACCACCAATCATGTTGTATATTTCCTCTGTCGACCCCCATTTATCGCACTAACTACTGTTCTCAACTCTTATGGCCACAAGACCCTTGGATGGCCACAAATGTAAAAGAATGATTCAGAGTTTGTGACCACTTACTAGATGCTAGTGGATTGCAAGCAAGTTCTAGATTTACACAAGATCCACACATCTATAGTTCGAGGATGATAAAGCAACCCGATTTATTAAACACATCCAACTATTTTCTAGCAAGTGCATGACATCTTGGATAAATCCAATTCCAATTACAAGAAGTTACATCATCAACATCGGGTGTCGCACAAGTTTCAAATAGGTGACAAATTCTGTTGCATTTGCAGAAAGAACACATTACTGGAGCCCATCAGTAGATAAAACCACTATGATATGGGCCTTACACTATCACCAAGGGTATGGGAGACAATCCTCTTGAGCTTAGCATTCCCCCACTCCTTGGCTTACACCCAGTGTTCTATATGGACTTCCTTTGGGCAAACTTTCCACCATTACTAAACACATCAGAAATTAGAGAACAACTCACACCAACAGAGCTAAACCGAGACTGCATGGAACATTCCACAACTAATTAAATCATGGAGACGAAGATCAAAAAAACTTGCCAGCAAAATATCTAACTGTAATGGGTTGTCAAAGATATCCAACTCCTCAACCAAGGCATGTGGCTTACGAGGGAGCAAGTTCAACACAAGTTTCCCCATCTCATGGAGGAACTCAATGCAATGGGGACCATTACTTCCTAAGGTGGGGGGGTGATCCAGGTGGATATTGGTGGACATCAGCCTATTCCAATTGGATCCCCACAATTGTTTCTTTCAGTTTCCTTAATTGTAGCATGATTTACTAGTTTTGGCAACTTTTCGAGCCTTGAACTTTTAGAGTCACTTTGAGGCCCCAAACGACGTTTTTTTTGTAAAATGGGCATACCAATAGCTTGTAGAAGAAAGTTGTATTCCTCAAATAGATCTTCCAGTGAGGTATCGTACACATCAATAATAGATCTTATGCCAAAGTTATGACACCAACAAGTTGATGTATCAATTTACCCTAACGAGGCCCACTTACTTTTGGTACTTCATCTCGTAGGGTTAGGTTTTTTGGATGTTTAAGGTTTTCCATTATTTTTTAATAATTAATAGGCCTTCAAGACTCATTGTAACATAGTTTAGAAGGCATGTAGTTGCCGCATCTCTTCTCAAAGATAAGCTACCATCGCCTATGCTAGTTTATTTCCATTCTGCATGTCAACAATTTTTGGTACTTTTTTATTAATGAATTGAAGTTTGGTTTCATTGTATCTTGGTGTATCTATTTATATTGTATTTCAATTCATTCCTTCATAAATATGGATAAAAAACCACGGTAATTTATGGTCAAAAATATTTAATAATGGTTTGCATTGTCAACAAGGCTAACTATGGTCAACAATGGACAATATGGTCGAACATGGTCAACCTTAAGAAACCTAGGCATCATAGTCATCGATTTTTTACCATATTCATCTATAGGCAACTCCTGAAAACCTTGAACAATGATGGATACCCATAGTTAATCATATTGACCATAGTCGACCATGTTTGGCCAAGATAAACTATGGTCAAACAGACTCATACATGGCCAAACATTATCAAAATGGTCAACCATGGTCAACATTTTTCAACCATGATCAATCATGGTCATGTCCATTCAACCATAGAAAACCTTGAACACTAATGGTCAACCCATGATCTATTATGCTCAATATGGGAAACTATGGTGAACCATGGTTAAAATGGTTGAGCATGGTGAACCATGTTGTTCGTGGTCAAACATGGTCAACCATGGCCATCCATTGTCAACATGGACAGCTATAATCTATCACAGAAAAATTTTATCAACCATGGTCAAATTTATCAAACATGTTCATTCATGGTTATCATGGTCAAACCATGGTCAACCATCATCAACCATGATCAAACATGGTGAGTCACGATCAATGATAGTCAACCATAGTCAATCATAATCTATCCTAGTCAATTGTAGTTAGCTATGTACGAGCATGGTCATCCATAGTCAACTATATGTTGACCATAATAGACCTCCTCACCCATAGCTTGATAGCTTGAAGATATTTAGCCATAGTCAACCATAGTCTACTAATCCTTCCTATTGAAGATAAGGGTGTCAACTAGCACAACTGCATTACTAAATGTGGTTGATATACACTAATTAGTTCCATTTTTTTTACCTTTTATATGCAAAGTGACATATAAAATGTATTAGATAATATTGTGTCAACCATATTTACTAATGTTAGTCCAATGTATTCATTATTTTCTCTCATATTTATTCCCACGGCAAATAACTTCCTATCTACATATATCCCAACATCATCAATATGTTTCTACAACTAACTTCATTGGATGTTGTGATGTCAAATTCATTTACATTTATTGGATAAATGAAGAATTAAAGGGGATTATTACATAAATGAAGGATTTGGATATGAATTACAGACGTATGTCCCAATTGAATTAATTAAAATGTGGTGAATTTTTTTTATATGGTGTTGATATCAGTTTCTTACTATAATTAATTAATAAAATATAGATTGTAGAGGTATTTCTCATTTCAAGTAATGAATATTTGATGTTCTTTCAATATTAAGGTAACATTGTTCCTTCATGGAAGGATGTGTGATTAGAGAAACTATGTTTTTGTACTCTATTTAAAAGGATATTGTGGGAATAACATCGTAATGGTACTAAAGTCAAAGATCATTCATTTTTGAAAGGTGTAGAGAATGACAGAGAGAAGAGTTGGTAGGATCTTTATTTAAGATACAATGAACAATAATTACATTAGTGAAGGAATGGTTAATGAATTATGGATGAATGAGAGGGAATGAGGTGGCTGCAAAAACTTGAGAAGGGAAAAGTGAACTGGAGGACATAATATTAGAGATTGGAGAGAGGAAGTAGGGGACTGCAAAAAAATGAAGAAGAGGAAAGTGGACCAAAGAAGAAAGGATTGGAGATAATCGATTAGAGGGAATTGGTGTTTCCTATAGGTTGGTGTGTACAAAGTAGTAGAGAGGATTGGTGTCTCCTATAGGTTAGTACCTATAAATTAGTAGAGGGGATTGTTATTTATTGTAGGCTAATACATAGATGGATTGAGAATGTTGACACCTAATCCAAAACGGATGGGTGAACTGGACAGTCATCCAGAAGATGAACTGATCCGCCATATTTATGTATATATAAATGTATGTTAGCTAATGAATAAGATTATCTGTTTCTCTCGCTCATTCTGGAGTTACCCTGGCCTGACATGGTATCAGAGCACAGGTCCCAGAAATAGCTGTAACTCCTGCTGTCCTGAGAGCTGCTCAGTCCTGAGCACTACTCTGACATCTCTGACATTGAAGACTGTGTGCCTAAGGACTGCCACTGCCTGCATTGAAACGCCTGGAATTGGTAACGTATGAATGTTGTATATGAAACGTTGTTTGGAGGATTATATCTTGTATATGAAACGATGTTTGGAACCTGCGTTAAAATTGGAACCTGCGCGTTTATTGTAGCGTTTCATGTTTAAATCATTCGGTCCGTTGCCTGTATTTTTTTGTCCGCTGCCTGGAACGTTGCCTGTTTAAATCACCTGGAACGCTGTCTGTTTAAATCATTTGGAACGCTGCCTGTGGTCATGTTTTGGTCCGCTGCCTGGAACGCTGCCTGTTTAAATCATTTGGAACACTGCATGTGGTCCTATTTTGAAACCTCTTGAAGTAGGCCGTGGTTTTCTGGGCTTTGACAAAAACCATGGTTGTGGATCTCCTCTCTCCTGCTACGGTCTCCTACTCCGCCCGCTCGTCTCCTCCGATGCACAGTTAGTATGGTAACGCCATGAGTCGAGTGCCAACTCCATTGCCTTTTTTTGAAGCTGTAAGGTTCGTTTCTTCAAACACTAGCTCAGACATTGTCGCGTTATCATCAACAAGACAGTGGGTTTGATGAAAAACGTGCGCAGACAGCTAGTAATAAAACAGTTTTTTAAAATCAATGGTGTAAATTATGTGAAGATTGTCGAAAGTAAGAAACCGCAGACAGCTAGTAATAAAACAATTTTTTAAAATCGATGGTGTAAATTATGTGAAGATTGTCGAAAGAAAGAAACAGTGGCCAATCTACTTTCACTATTCGAGGACGCCCACTTATCAGTCTAGTTGTAAAACGCATAATACAGTGATTGTATTGGTTAAGAGGATTGTGTTAGGATATTCCGACACATAGGAAATAGTTAAGATCAACTTGGTCTAGTATAGAGTTAGGTAAAGTGTGTTTCTTTACCGTTGTACATTTTGTAACTTACAATCCGACGGTCACGATATGTAGTGATCCGATGGTTCAT
>APFE031533830.1:9130-74168 GCA_000404065.3 Pinus taeda | reverse complement strand
AAAACAATCCATCTCCACCATTGTTCCACAAATGAGCAAGTTGCAGACATCTTCACCAAAGCGCTTGGAAGAGAAAAGCTTGAAAGATTCAGAACGATGGTTGGACTCACCAACATCCCTTCAGATTAAGGGGGGGAATGTTCACACCTAATCCGAAACGGATGGGTGAACTGGACAGTCATCCAGAAGATGAACTGATCCGCCATATTTATGTATATAAATGTATGTTAGCTAATGAATAAGATTATCAGTTTCTCTCGCTCATTCTAGAGTTACCCTGGCCTAACAGAGAACATTGGTGTACCCTATATTTTGGTTCCTACAAAGATTGTAAGAGTAGGATGGTTCCCTCAAAGAAAAATCAATCCAAAGAAGTTTTTCATTTCTTCCTTGATAGGTTTCCACATATATCCTATGATCCATGTTCTACCTCCAACTTTTTTTTAATTGAAAATTGTATTCTATTGATCTAACCCACCTCCCCTCTTAGTATTATTGCGAATCCAACAATTTGATGAAATATGATGTTAAATATTACCTTATGGTGATGAAAATTCAGCACTACCTTAATTTTTGCTAGATATAATTTTATACCTTTAAATGAAGTATGATGTCATCAACTAACATCATTAATTTTTTTCATTGTTAACGACTATGTGGCATTCCTTACATCTCATTAACAATTTATGTACATTAGCCAAAGCTACATCAAATTCATCACCATAAGTTGTAAAATTGTCCACGTAAATTTCCACATATTCATGGATGAAGTAAGAAAATATTCCAATTACTTCTTGTTGGAAAGTTGTAGGAATAAAGTAGGAAGATGTCACTAAGGGACATATCAACATGGTTTTGTCACAATCCTCGGGAGCCATTTGAATTTGGTTATATTTGCTAAATCTATTGAGGGTAGAGAAATATTTCCCCCTCGCTAAGGTATCCAACACTTGGTCGATGAATGGAGATAGGAAGTGAACCTTATGAGTCGACTTGTTAAGTTATCTATAATCTACACAAATTCTCCACTTGCAATTGTTTTTGGGTACAACGACAAGAGGGGAGACTCATTGGCTATTAGAAATAAGGTAGATAAATCATGTTGAAAGCAACTTCCATAATTGCTCTTTGATGAGCTCGATTCATTCATCAATGAGGTCTAATCTTCCTCATGCATGTTAGATGTCAACTAGCACATATACATTATTAAAAGTGATTGTTATGCGCGAATAAATACGATCAATTTTTGCAAGGTGAAAAATTTCTTATCATGGCCATGAAAAATAATGATCATCACACTGTGTGATGAAAAGAATAATTCTTCATGCAAGGAAAAAAATCAACAATATCAACCATTTACAAAACATGTAACCATAGTCAACCATTTCTTTCATGATATATTAATAAAATATTTAATATACTTTATTAAATATATATGATATATGGAATACTCTATTAAAACCACCAATCTATAAATATATATGGACTGTTCTATCAATATGATTATGTTAACGATAAAATGATAAAATTTCACTCCAAATAGGTAAATCCCTTAATTTGATGTGTATTGACCATCAATTTAAAAATAAATAAACTATATTAATACATTCAAGATAATCCTGACTCGACTATAAATTATCTATTCAAATATATCATCATAGAATGCATCATATGGTAACATGAATTTATACAATGCTGATATCAGTTTCTCATTTGAACTAATTAAAGGCCGACGTTGTGTCCCTCTTGAATGTGAATGGACGTGATTGTGTCTTACTTTTCGATTATAAAGGGATATCGTGGGCATAGCAATACGTCAATTAAATCGAATATCCTCTACTTACCAAAGGTGTCTAGAACGATTGAGCGCAGAATCAGTAGGAAAAGTGTAAGGGTGGAGAAGAACTGGTATTACGGTAGAGATGGAGCAAGGGTTTGACATTTTATACAACCGTTTCTTAAGGTTGGCAAGGATCTTGGAAGGGTTTTCAGAAGCCGAACTGTTTGTTGCAGACGACCACGCTGACACTTACACTATTGGTTACAACATTGCCCTAAAAAACCCTTCTCAAAGGCAACAACTGTATGATAGATACAAGGACTGGTTACAAGAATGCCTAGTGGGTGTCATTTTACCAGATCTCAGGAATAAGGATGGAGAGGTGATGTTGAAACAACTTGTCAAACGCTGGGAAAACTATAAGGTGATCGTACACTGGCTTTCAAAGTGGTTCAGTTATTTGGATCGTTACTTTGTTAAAATGAACCATTTGACTCCTCTCAGAGATGCAGGGTTCATGAGTTTCCGGCAGCATGTGTACCATGAAATCAAAGCTACTGCAAGGAATGCAGTGCTGGCGCTCATTTACAGTGAGCGTGAGGGAGAGCGAATTGCAGATTGGTCTTTGCTGAAAAACGTTTTAAACTTTTTCGTGGACATTGGAATGGACGATGCAGGAGTGGGTTTGTACGAGAACGATTTTGAAGCACAGATGTTGGAAGATACTCGAAATTATTACTCCACAAAGGCTGCTTTATGGATTTCACTCTTCTCTTTTCCTGACTTTCTCAAAAAGGCTGAAGAGTGTTTAAAACAAGAGGAGGAGAGGGTTTCCCATTATTTGCACTCCACCACCAAAGAGAAACTATTGCTAATACTACAAAATGAACTACTTTCGCCTTATCTAACGCAGCTTGTACAAAATGAACATGAAGGCTGTCCCGCCTTGCTGAGAGACCACAAGAAAGATGATCTTTCCAGGATGTACAGGCTGTTTTCTAAAATATCGAAGGGTGTGGACACAATTGCAAGTTGTTTAATACAACAAGTTACCACAGAAGGAAGAATAATAGCAAAGCAGGCAGAAGAAGAAGAAGATGATTCAAATGCTTTGGTAGGAAATTTTATTCAACTCCAAGACAGGTATGTGGAATATGTTGAAGATGCATTTCAAAAAAATATTATTATTAGCAAAGGTTTGATTCTAGGATTTGAGGAAATATGTGGAAATGATGTTGGAGGAAGCACATTTGCCGAAATACTGGCAATATTTTGTGATAATCTACTTAGTAAGGGTGGCCAGGTGAAAAAGGCCGATGCAAAACTAAGCGATGGGGATGTTGAGAATATGCTTGAAAAGGTGGTGAAACTCGTTGGCTATATCTCCGATAAAGATATATTTGGTGAACTTTATAGGAAAAAATTAGCCTCTAGAATATTGTCGGATGAAAAATTTAACCTTAGCATAGAGCAGCAGGTGATAGCAAAGTTGGCGGAGCAAAATGGGAAGCGGTATACATCAAAGATGGAGTTCATGATAAAAGATTTGGTTATAGCAAGTGAGGGAAAATCTGCGTTTGATGAATATCTTGGTAGCGGAAATATCAACCTTGGAACAGAACTGAGAGTGAAAGTCTTGACCACTCCATTTTGGCCAATCTCCCAATCATATATTTCCCAACCCAATCTACCTTCGGATATTGCCAACTGTGTTCAAGTATTCAAAGCTTATTATTCTGCACAAAATGAACGTCGTAAGCTTACATGGATATATTCACTGGGAACGTGTAATATCAGAGGCAACTTTGACAACCAAATGGAAATATTGACAACCAACTTTGACAACCAACTTTGACAACCAACTTATCAAGCAATGATATTGCTGCTATTTAATGACCTCGCAGATGATAAAATCGCGGGTTCGAAGTACAAAATTCTTCTGAAACAACCTGCAAATACCAAAATTGTATCTGATGCTGACACTTTTGAAGTGAATCCTAATTTTAGCAGCAACTTGAAGAGGATGATAGAAAACTTGCGATCCAAGCTTGCGTAGTTCGCATCATGAAGAGTAGAAAAGTTTTGGATTGTTCGCGTCTACTAAATGAATGCTTTAATGAACTCAAAAGCGTGTTCAAGCCGGACGTCAAAGCAATCAAAAACGAGATCGAATTTTTAATTTCCAAAGACTTCTTGGAACTTGACCAGGAAAATCCTCAAAACTTGAAATATGTTGCTTAAATATAGCTGCATTCTCTGTAATGCTTTTCTTTCGAAAATCACAGTTCTTTTCTTTTTCCATTCATAGAATGTGGCCTTCACATTCACAGTGACAGCTTTAGATTTATTGTAATTCTCTTTTCTCAAACTTTTTTCCTTATTCATCGAAGAAACTTCATATATTCTTTGTGACGCGTTTGACGTCACATGGTACATCGACTTATAACGGTTTCTTGATGATTGAAATTATTTACACATTTCCCTCACCCGCAAAATGAAATGTTTTAAAGGCTTATTGGTTTAATTTTTCCTTAAAGAGTCTCTTTTTATAACTAAACATGCCATACTTTTGTGCTTTCATATGATAATGTGGAAAGATCATTGGATTTGCCTACGTTAGGTTTATCAACTATCAAATTTCTCATCATATGGTATGCAACATACCAATAGTTAGTCATTACGTTCCCCTGGTCTGTAAATATAAATTTGCTAGTACAAAATGGGTACAAATTCCAGGGAGCCAATCATTATACTCAAGGGTGAATAGTAGTCAATAAAACGCTAAAAGAAAGAAAACTAATTACTTCCCTGCTAACATGAGTAGTGTTAAAAGAGACTAATTATGAAATTTTTTTCCATGTATATTGATTATATTGGTTAATTAACTTATTAGGAGAATAAACCCTTTTAATTAGATTGACAATAATCTAAGAGCTGCCAAAAGGGGTTGTTTACAACCCATGTTGAGAGCTTCTTGAATACCTAAAAGTAAATCCTCGAACTCAACAATGTTATTCGCACACTTGAATTCAAGTCTAAATGTGAACTGGTGTATCTTGCTAAGGGGAGAATACATCACTACTCTGGAACCATTTCCTTCATTTGAGTATGCGTCGTCAAAGTGCATATGCTAGACTTAATCATTTTGAATGACAAGTGAAGGAGGAAGTGATTCTTGCTCAATGAAAAGAGAGTAAACCCCCAGGTCTTCTTCGATGTAATTTACATGGATTTGAGGAAATTTCTCAATATAAGGTGATAATATTCCTTCCCTTATAATAATAATATTCTTACCATCTTTAGGAAGGTTCATATGAGTGCCATACATTGACATATACCAACCTATTCTAGTTTTCGAGTCTATACCAATGATGATCAAATAGTTACTCACTGACACATCCATTACTTGGATATTATAAGTTGTTATGATTTCAAGATGAGCGCATAAAACTACCATGGAATATTTAATATCACTGGTATCTATTTGTTGAGAATTAGTGTAGACCATTCTTGGTTCTCTCCTCGGAGCACTATAAACCGAATTCCTCTATAAAAATTTTAAGCATGACATTAGGGACTGACCCAATATCAACTAAATGAAAATAAGCAATTTATCACATACTTCCATAGATACATATAAATGAGGGCTTTTGAAAAAAAATCTAGAATTATTTACAACCAAATCTTTGTCTTCAAGAGAATCCTCTTCCGTGAGATCCGATGAAATGGATAGGTGTAGGAAATTTTCTTTCAAGAAAATTCTTTAAATGTTGTTGTTTCTCAAGGATAGTGGCCACTTATCAGCCTCCTTTGGTATTTAAACTCTAAAAGTGTTCCTTGTTTTAGTCACCATTATTTCATTATCAATGACTCAATCCAAGGTTGTGACCATGTGCTCAATTATTTTACCAAAAATTCTTTCTTGTGAATTATTTTTAACCTCACAAGGCTTTTCATCATGGTAATCTTCAGGAAAGTTACACCATGGTTGGGAAAGAAGGGAAACTGATTAATATGTTTGGGAAGTTTTTCTAATGACTTTCAAAGTGGAATCTTCCTCGTGAGGTTCTAAACCACCTTCTTCTTGAAAGAGATTAGACAATTACTCATGTCTTCCATGAGTTGAAGGACAAAATATATATCAAATTGATTAATTGGGTCTTCAAGTGGAAGACCAGTGAGATGAAATTGTTCTTCATATTCCAAAAATATTTATAAAGAATACCCCATATTACTTTGATTTTTCTCCTCTAACCAGTGTGATAAGCTAGAGACGGAGTATTATAATAGCGCATCATGGTAGCTTAATTTTATGGCTCAATGATTTCTAGAATTTGATTATACAATGTTGTGAATCAAAGATCAAATGATTTAATAGTCTCACCTTTTGTAAAGTTTTCATTATTATATCCTCGAAGGAGATCAATAGGGCTTTGAGGTTGTCCATAACTAGATTTAAACCAGTAACAAAGCTCTATCTAAGTAGAGAAGTCTTTGGGTGGAATTTCATAGAAATCAGTTGGTACTTTTCTTTCTAAGAAGTCCATAAACATCAACATGCAAGAATCACTATCATTGGAACTGATATTGTAATATGAGTAAGAAAAATCAATCAGATGTTCATTAACAGTGATGGTACCACCAACCGAGAACTTAGGAAAATGATATTTAAATTTGGGCAATAGTGTATTAGTAGGTTTTAAGTTTAACGGGAAGGCCACATGCGAAGGAGTTGCATTCACATCTTCTTCAAATTGGAATAAACCATACTTCCTTATTACCTTGACATGATTAGTGGCAGACTACAATGGATTAAAAGATGAATGCAAAGTGCCAATTTGGATAAATGAATATGTAGTCAATGAAGAATGAAAAGAAGAGTAATAGATTAGGAATAATATGGGGTTCCTAACATTACTCTTTGAGATGGAAAGGTTGCTCTAAAAAAGAAAGTGATATCTTGATAAAATTTAAGATGAGCTTGAGCAGCAAGGATAGTTTTTCATCTTTAGATTTCATCTAATCGTTGGTTTTCAAGGATCAAACCATGAATTCTCCTAGAAGAATGAGTTTCATTGGTCATAAGCCAGCTATCTTCAATTAGCATGATCTCTAATAAGTCTCTCAAGGGATTCTCTCTTTTCTTGGAAATCAATATCATGAGCTGTAACAACCCAACATTGTTATAATTCTACAAGGGAGTCAAAATTATCAAGTATGAATTTAATCAAGGAATTAGAAATAGTTCTTTGATCATTCAAATGATTATAAATATCAAGTTGATTCATGAATGGTATGTTCAGATAGGAATAAAAAAATAGAAGAAAGGATCAATTAATTAATTCCCCATTATGGTCGCCAAAATGTTTTGACAAGCAAATCTATTATGCTTCGCTACCAACTTCCCTAAATCTCACTGGGTGGGTGAGATAATGGGAGTAAGCCCAAGATTTATTGCCTTGAATTAAACTATAATAAATTATGCACAACTAATTTATACAAACAAATGAAAGGGAGATCATATAAACAATAATGTACATTTTGTGAAGAAAATAAATTGAAATTTGAACAAACTGATTACAAACTAATGAATGAAATTATGAGTAGATTTCATGATAATACTCTATTAGCCATAAGACTGCATAAGTATGCATTAAAATATGACATAAACAAACTCATAATTTTCAGCCATTGATGTCATAAAAATCTGTTCACAAAAATTAGCAACATAAAGTCAATTTTTTAGAGAAATATGTCAAAAAGATATTGGTTGTTGATTGTTGATTTTATTAATGAAAACTTGATTACAAGGTGCTATTTTGGCTAATTCTTGTGAGAATCTAGACCAAAAATCAACTTTAAAATGTCTATGAAAGACTCATATGTTGACACTCGAAATGTTAAAAGTTAGGCAAGACAAAGTGTTGGGCAACTTGAACTCTTTCGATAATATTGGATCAACAATATGTTCAACAAAATGTGCATCAATTAGCATTGGTATAATAAATATCAAACCTTCTAACAACACAAAATAACACAGAAAATAAACACCAACCTTATTAAAAGAACCAAAAATTGATGAGCTCACTTTCTCCTTGTCATGCCTTGAAGGATTTTTGTTGTTACCAAACAAGTAAGCTCTTGTACTCTAGAATATATTAGTCAAAGGAAAAATGACAACTTTAAAACTTATGCATTCCTTTCTTCATTATTATTTTCCAACCTTCCTTATGTTCCTTTTGCTTAGTTTTATATTTTCCTTGGGTAGTTGGCGGGAAAAATTGTTTTATAACTAATGTTTGTATGATGTTGAACTTTTTATCTTTTTATTTTAGGAGAAGACATTTAGAAGGGGTATTTTTAATTAATTAAATTTATATTAGTAGGTGGGGTCCCCAATCATGTCCATGAAATATTTTCATTAAACCTTGTAACTCCCATGAAAACAAATATATGTGAATATGACATCATTGAGAACACCATCACGATGAAAATCATACATATGAATCAATCCAATATCCATAAATATATTTAAAGAAGCATGTGAAACAACCCTTGTATGAATACCAATACCAAGACCATGACCCTTGACTTAATTAAGTGATTCCAAGATCGTGACACCAATCCTTTTCTTGACACTCCTGAGATCATCACCATCACTACTGCTTTACCAAGGTCTTCATTGAGATCATCATAGTTTCACCATCATCAAGGTCATTGTTGTACATTCACTGAGATAGTCACTATTCATTTACTAAGATCATCACTGTATATTCACTGATATTATCATTGTATCATTAGGGAAATCATCACGTGCCAACGAGCTCCGTATACTGAATTTGCATCGAGATATTTTATTATGATTATGACTTCAAAATTGTATCTCCATCAAACACTGTGCCAAGATTATGACTGCGTCCATAATATGAGATATAGTGTCTCTGTAGGATCACTAAGATCCATACCATCGCATTTTATGCCTTGACTATAATTGTTCCTGTTATGTGTTATGAGTGTGTTGATTACGCCAAAACGTGATCATGTGGAGGCCAAGACATAATGATATTAATCATTGTAATTGTCTAATATTTCCATAAAGGTATGTGAAGATATCACTTCATTGAATATATTGAGATCATGATTGTTTGTCGAGACAGAGTATTCTGCATTGATACCTTCATATTCACATCTATGTCGAGATTGTAATCACTATGAAGAAGTCGAGGTTATGACCCACAGTGATTGTCACCGAAGAAGGTAGAGGCATCTTATCTCCTGTAATGCATATTCCATACAAAAACATGCTTGTGATTGACCTTCTTTTGCGTAGATCCATAGCAAGGTATATATAGTATTTTCCACTTCATAATAAGCCGACTTGAGCTAGTGAAGAGATGCGTCTATAATGCAAGCTGACATGACAACATTTAATTTATTTTGTTGGCCAACTTAACTGAATTTTCCATTGTTTTGCTTGTGGACTTCTTGTACTATGTCTTGGAGGATTGTGCTTATCTTGGAGAGACTTTTAGACTAGTATACATTTACACATAGGCTTAAGAAGAGATTCTTATACATGACTTTGACTCTTTGAATTTCCTAGACTTATGAAATGAGCAAGAAACTCATTCTTATAATTTTCAAAAACAATATTTCTTTTCCTTGACAAGTACAGAGATCAAAATTATATTTGTAAATACCAAACCTGGTTACACTTTCTTCAACACTCCCTCTTAACTAGGGAGGTATTTATAATGGTACTTGGTCATTCTCAATCTGAAGAATTTCTCATAAGAAGAATCAGATTGGTAACCCATCTGTAGAGCATCATAGTAACCAACATTGTTTCCATCAGATCAGAGCATAATGTTGGTGAGACCAATGACTATAGACACCTTCATCATTATCTCTCAAGGTACATACCCACCCAGATGTTCACTGAGTATGCCCTTCTAGGACTATTCTTCCCTTGGGTTCCCAACCCTCAAAGAATATCATTCCTATTTCCTACTCTTATCTTGGATTCCCTACACATCCTCAAAGAGCATCGGATTCCAAATAATTACCCAATCCTCCATTCTTTCTTCCCAGGTGAAGATAAGAATTTTGTGTCTATCATGTGTCTACATTTCCATTCATGGCCTTCTCTAAGACTTATAGTTGTCATTCGTTGTCTAGTGCATGACACATGAAATTGAAAAACACATCTATCACTCCATTTTTAATCAGGGGTGACTTAATCTAGCCTCCCTCTTAATTAGGGATTCTCCTTTCATCAATAATTTTTTCTTCGTGGGTCCTTCATCGACTTGATCAACTTCTTTTCTTGATTTCATGAAATTTAGTCGAGCTTCTTCCTTGTAGGGCTTTTGGCCATCGATCACTTTCATTCTTTCTTTGTCATGTCATTTCTTTTTTCATGGAAAGTGGCCTTCTTGGTACATAACTGGAACATTCTTAATATGGCTATTTCTTTCTCATCATGCTTATTTTAGGAGTATCCATTGCATGAATACTAGTTGTACTTTCACTTATAATTCTTGTTCTAGTAGCCCTGCATGAACTCATCCAAATATTATTTAAGAAATAAAAACATATCATTAAATAAAATCATACCTTTCGAAATGTCTCTTCATCATGAAATATTTTCAGTAGGTATCAGCATCGTGCATACTTGTTAACACGTTTCCCAAAGATATCCATTGTCAAGGGAATCTAATTTTCAAATTTTCATCAAAGTCTTATATCTTTTAGGGAGATTTCCTGGTCAGATCTTCATCATAGTAAGAGTCGTAGAGGAATCGACAGATCTGCCGATTTCCTTCATCATAGTTTCATAGCTCACGATCTCTTTCTCAGGGGTTTCTAATCAGGTTTATGTAATTATATTCAACCACCTCATACTTTATATGAGGACATATTATGTTGATTTCATCTAGTCTGACTTATTCCATTTTTCATCTTTTAAGAGGGGGATATCCTTTTCTCTTTATCATGCTTCTTAATATATAAGTGATGATCTATATTACCTACAACCATACGACATGACATTTTAAAATTAAATGCATGCATACATGCCTCATTTCACCTTTAGGTCATATAGGCTTCTTCCAACAACTTTCTTGACTGAAGTGTCTTCAACCCCTTGATCTGCTTCTATTATTATGTCACCATAACATTATCCATGAATTCCATGAGTTGGAGTTCTTGATGAACTACTTTCTCTCTCTATATTAGTGAGCCCTACGATGAGGATTCCATCAAATAATTTTGAGGATATTGTATATCCCCAACTAGCAGATGTTTCCTTTTTGACTTGATGTATGATGAGCCTTATCCTCGATTACACCTTCCTTTCCTTCAATGTCCATTGAGGTTCCCAGGAGCTATATCCTACATGTTTGTATGCCATGGATTTTTTCCTTCTTGATTCCCATGGTAATGTCACAAACTCTTGTTTCTAATGTTTTCATGATGCCATAATGCATCTTAATATCATGGCCATCTCTTTAATTAAAGATCAAGGAGCTTATGATAATATCCTTTTGTGAGGGAGGCCATCTTAATCGTAGTGGAGATCTATTGCTCCCTCATTCCTTGGCCCTTTTCTTTAGCTTCCTCCATTTTTTGGTGATATGAGCCTCTTTCTTGAATCTTATACTATTTTTCTTTTCCTTTCTACACATAATTGTGTTCTTCAACATTTTTCCTTCTGTCATAGATACCACAAGTTGTCGAATGAGGTAACCTTCTTTTTTCATGGATATTTGTTACCTTGATTATTATCTTCTTATCATATTTCCTAGATCTGTCAATTGAGATCTCATGAAGATGTTCTTTCTTTATTTGAAACCTTCATTTTGTGTAGATCATGTCTAAGTGATGTGACCTTCTATATTTCATTTTTCATAGAATGTATCCTCTAGTATTTCATATATCTCTTTGATGTCTTCTTTCTTCATACATGGGGATGAGAGAACCTTAATGTTTCATTCCCGTGAATTCAAAGAAGACCTTTTTCCTTGATATGTTCATGAACTTATTTTATCTATGAGGATTATGACAATCCTCCCCATTTCATGCAAGGACCTTTGAAGACCCATTCAATCCATAGATCTCCTTACAGTCATGAATTCATTTAACCAGACTTGGTTTTAAAATGAAAGATACTTACTTGACAAGTGAAGATGAACTCTTCTACTTGATCACTTTGATGTTGGTTGGAGATGATGTATTGGATTTTCCTCTTGGATGGTGTTCTCTTCGATGGAAAGCCTTTATTCAATGGAAAAGGTTTCTTCCTTTTGATGAGGATGATTTGCTGCTTCCCTGGGATGATATTCTTCTAGGGAAAGGAAATGATCCTTGCTTTTATAACCTTGAAGGTGATGACAATGTTTTTTATTCTTCAATATGCTTTTCCTTCTTTAGTAGTGGAGATCAGGATTTCTACTAGGGTTTCAACCTGTTTCAATATGAAGTGATCTTTGATTTTGAGATCTTTGGAGTTACCTTTCTTTGTAAACACCTTGATGAGGGTCTTGGTGGCATGTTGATTATGGTTATGGAGACATAAGTTCTTGCTATTGTAGACTTCTTGTTGTGGAATTGATCCTTCAATCTTGACAAAACCCTTCAACTTCCTTTGTTTTCCTTGAAAACTAATCCTTGTATGTCTCTTTGTTGCCCTTCCTTTCACTTCTGAACCTTAGCTCTAATTCCATGTTGAATAATATAGGGCAACTAGTTATGATAGGACTCTTCTAGCTTGATAACTATTTGTGAGGTGTTTTAACTTTTCTTCTTAGCATAGTCTTCACTTTTTATTATTAAAGTGTGTCTTCTTAGTTCATAAAATAGCTACCAAAACAAAGAGACAATAACACACTATGTTGGCTTTATGCCAGGGCCAAAAACTCTCCCTCTTAGAGAGGAAAACCCACACAAAATTCTTCTTATAGAGACTCCCATTGATGAATACCAAGATCGTGACCCTTGACCTAATTAAGCCATTCCAAGACCATGACACCAATCCTCTTATTGGCACTACTAATATCATCACCATCATTATTGATTTACCAATGTCATCATTGAGTTCATCATAGATGTACCATCATTGAGATCATTACTGTACATTCGCTGAGATAGTCATTGATGATAATGATGATGATAATGTTTAATGTCCACTGAGACCAAATTGGTCTATCGACCTATAATTTTCTTTCTTAGTTTCTAGTTGTTTGGCTCCTCATCTTTCTTGGCGAGATTGGTGTTATAGCTTTCTTTTTTTCTCTACGATCTTCCAACTTTCTCGATCTTGTATCTCCTTCATCTCTTCTAATTCTTGGGACATTGTGAGGTCCCTATAATACTAGTGATTAGCCCATTACTATTGTATTTATATCCCTTATTAATATTGTTGTGCCCCTATTGTCCCCATATTGTTATTATTGTGCCCCATAGAATCCCTCTATTGTTATTTTTGTGCCTTTATATTAGTATTGTTAGGTCGGATGGGTTATATTGTGACTCCTTAGACTCCTATATATAGAAAGGAGGTTTTGTCATTTGAATAAACAAAGAAGCATTCATTTGTGTAATGTAAAGGAGGTTTCCCTCTCAAAGAGGCTAAATTCTAAGGCATTGATCTATCTTTTCTACATTTTTGTGAGTTGGTTTCATAACAGACATTGGTATCTTAGCTTCGTGATCTATTGTGTTCGTCCTTTTGAAGATAGTCGGAGAAGAAGTTTGGTTTAGGAGATCTGCTTTGCTGTTAAATGAAGATTTATTTTGTGCGGAATTCGAACCCTCATAAATGTTGATGCTTGAGGGGTTATCGACTTCACTCTTTTGTTGTTGGGCGGGGCTCTCCCCCTGCTTGTCTTGAGAGTTGTTTCTTTCTTGCCCGATTTCTTGTGATTCAGATTTTTCTTGAGAGTGTTCTTCTTTGATGACAGTGTAGTGTTCCTTTTGTGCTCCTTCCCACCATGTAGATATGTGGTGATTTTTTCTAGCAGAATTTTTCTGGGAGGCTTTTGGGCAATTTTTGGCTAGGTGGCATGTCTCAAAGCAGGATCAACATCTGAAGAGGACTCTTTCATAATCGAGTTTCTGGTTCCACACATATTATTTACTTGTTAGGTGTATTTTAGTTGGGAATCTGGCGTTGAAGTCCATTTCCACACAAATGCGTGCATAGGTGGTTCTGGCATATTCCTTTGTTTCTGGGCACTTGCAGTAAAATTTCCCAATTGCATTTCCAATTGCTTATAGCGAAGAGAAATTCTAGAGATGCAAGGGTAGGTTTAGCAATCTCACCCAAACTGGTGCTAAGGTTATGACTATTGTTAAAGGATCGAATGATGGGTTCCATGGCCTCATGAATAGGCCTGATTTTTCCCAAAACGAAGGGCCGGAAACTAGAATACATTGTCTGCTATTAGGGGTTTCAAAATCTACTATAAAGAAACCCCTAGCATAGGGGTAGATATTAATTGCATCAGGAATTAAAGGCTTCCATGCCTCTGATATCCAACTGTGGAGAGTTGTCAGTCGTGGCCAAAAACCATTGAATCGGCAGATTAGGGCAGTCTCAGAGAACTTCAAATCCTCATCGAGTGAGGCCTAGACCACCTGGACAATGGGGGTTGGGGCTTCACTGACGATATGGGAAAGATCTTGCCCCCCAGAGGTGGACGAAACTAAGCCAGCAGCTATTTTCGCGAAGCTGGGAGCCATCTGGAGAATGCTCTTTTTCTAAGTATAAAAGATTGCCAAAGAGAAGCCACAGAAGATTGCGAAAGAGAAGTGAAGAGTTGTAGATCTATAAACCACAGTAAAGAGAAGAACCGTAGATCTAAGGCCCAATCGATGAGAAGTGAAGTGAAGAGTCACAGATCTATATCACGACTTGGTTACATTCTAGCAATGGTTTCCAAGACTTGGTTACAGAGAAGAGCCACAGTAATATGCATGTAGTATGTCGAAACTAGTATTCTAGATCTCCGCAGATCTTCGCATAAAGAGCCGCAGTAAGAGCCGTAGAGGAATCGGCAGATCTAAGAGTCGTAGAGGAATCGACAGATCTAATATGGTGTATCAATGGAGCTACAGATCTCTGGAGATCTAATATGGTGTATAAGAGTTGCAGATCTTCGCAGTAAAGAGCCGCAGGAATATAATAGATCTTGGAGGGATTGAATGATGAAGAGTCACAGATGGAATTGGAAAATCTAAGAGCTGCAAAGGAATCTCCAAATTCATTTATTGAGATCATCACTATATATTCACTCAGATTATCATTGCATCTTTACGAAGATCATCATTGTACCAACAAGCTCTATATACTAAACCTGCATTGAGATCATTTATTAGGATTATGACCAAAATTATATCTACATCAAACGTTGTGCCAAGATTATGACTGCGTCCATAATATCAGACAGAGTGTGTCTCTGTAGGATGACTGAGATCCTTATCATCACATTTTATGCCTTGACTGTGACTATGCCTATTATGTGTTATGACCATGTTGAGTACGGGAAAATGTGATCATGTTGAGACCAAGACACAATGATATTCATCATTGTAATTGTATGAGATTTATATAAATGTATGGGAAGATATCACTACATTGAATATATCGAGATTATGATGTTTTGCTGAGACAGAGTGTTCTACAGTGAGACCTTCATCTTTGCATCTATGCTGAAACTGTAATCACTATGAAGAATCTAAGATTATGACCCATTGTGATTGTCACCGAAGATGGTAGAGACATCTTATCTCCTATAATGCGGATGTTAGATGAAAACATGCCTATGACTAACCTTGTTTTGCGCAGATCCATAGCAAGGTATATATAGTAGCTTCGACTTCATAATAATATGAATTTACTGCATTTTCCATTGTTTTGTTTGCAAAATTCTTCTTGGGCTTTGTCTTGGAGGATTGTGCTTGTCTTGGAAGGCCTTTTAGACTAGTATACATTTATACATAGGCTCAAGAAGATCTCCTTATACATGACTTTGACTCTTTGACTTTCCTAGCCTTATGAATTGAGAAAGAAACTCATTCTTGTAATTTACAAAAATAATCTTAGTGAATATACACTTTCTTCAACATAACCTAGGTCAACTAATTGAACTCCTTAGAGCCCATGTCAAAGTGTATGGAGAATATAATTCTTTTATTTCTATTCCCCCTCCATGATACATCTTTTATTTTGGGTTTTCCCTTTTTGTTTCCTCAAGAACCTTTGTTAAAGGAACTCATAATGTATTGTGATCAAGAAAATATATCATGTAGCCATTAATTGTTGAGCATAAATATATAATCGGTAAAAATAACATAATGTTTAAAGTCATGTTCCACATAAATGTTGGAGTTTTTTGCATACACACAATGAAAAGTATATAACACAGGGAAAGGGATTGATCATGAATCCAACAAAAGAAAGTGTTACAAAAAAACATGTAAGTTGTTATAATGAAGATGACATGAAAAACGAGATATTTGTGTGCTCATGTATCATGCTTAGTAAAACATTGTATTTTAGTTTGTGTGATATATTTCTACATGAGTATTTTATCTAAAACATAACATGCAAAAGATAGATTTCACAAACTATAGAGAAAATACATGAGTATTTGTAGTTGAGTAAAGAAAAAACAATATTCTAAGTTTTTATTTTTGCTTCATAATGGTGGCCATGGATATGGGCATGGATGAGTACTTATATAGAAGATTTGGAAAGAATAATGAACAAATATATGATCGAAATTAGCAACATGTTTGAGAATAACACTTTAGTGAGGTCAATTTGGTTACCTGTGAGTGAAATGACGGCTGAGTTTTTCATTTTTTTCCTGAACTGATTTGAAAGCTATAAAGAAAATTCATAAACTTTCTAGCACTTCATTTTGAGTGTGATTATGAAAATGGTAAAAGGTAGGGGACAATGTCTCAATGTGGGAGGTGTGAAATGGTAAGTATGGTGTGGAGTAAGCCCGTTATGCAAAAAAAGTCAATTATTGTCTTTTTTGGGCAATGAAATGATATTTTAAGGTCCATGAGACTAAAAATAGTCTATGAGACCATTAGTTCCATGTTTTTCACTTTTTGCAATTCAATCCTTTTCCAACTCAAATTGATCATGAGTTGGCCCAACCTTTCAATAATCCCCTCGCTGAAAAGAAAATGCCAAGAAACTGATGCTAACATGTTCTCATAACTTTCTTTGATGTCTTTGAAAGCATCACATCCAAAATGAAATGTTCTTTGGATTCCACTACACCAGACGTGAAAAATGTACACACCCGTTCTTCCCAAGCATCTTTAGGAATTTTCCACCGTCCTGTTTCACACTGAATTTGATGCGCGTTGGTCCTTAATTGAGCAATAAGAACCTTTTCCCTCCACGGAATGCTAGCTCCAATGAACTCTTTTTGTTGTAGATCAGGTGTAGGGTTGAATTCCTTAATGTAGTACTTCTTCTTTCTACCCAACTCTTTTCCCCATACCCTTTTACGAAACTTCTCCACAACAAAATTATCTAGACCCTTGCTATTTATGGCATAGGCATTGAGGTATATATTCCAGTTTTTCATCCATGTATAATTTTTTTCATCCATGTTTTCTTTCTTTCACTCATGCCTTCATTGAAGATATCATTATACCATATACCTACTCTCATTTTCTCAATTATTTTTATATATCTTATGAGTCACACCATAACAATTATTTCGATGGGAGTTGCTCCTGTTTCACTCAACATTATCTCATAAGGTACTGAACTTTTTATTTTTAACTTTCTCATGTTCAAATGTTTTTGGATTTTCTCAATTTGTTTCCATTTTGAGATGGGGGTGTTGCTAGCCCACAATTCACACCCATATAGCATCACTGGACAAACTAGGAGTCCAAAAATCACTTTAATCGTTTTCCAATCCCATAACTCTGCCTCTCTAAGAATGTTTTCAAGAGCATATAATTCTTTCCACCCTCCTAAAATTCTCTTCTTTATGCAGTCCTCCCAATTGAGTTTGTTGTTGAAATCAATCCCGAGGTACTTGTACTCATTTACTTCTTCAAGAATGTTTTCATCAAAGAAGAAAGTATGTTGGCTCTGCTTCCTTTTATTAGAGAAAATCATTATTTTGGTCTTGTTAGTATTGACTTGCATCCCCACTGCTCTACAAAAATGATCAAGGGCATATCAGTGCATTTGAAATCCATGGGTTGATTTAGAAATAAATACAATATGATCGACATATAAAATAAGCTTTATCACAAACTCCCCCAACCGAACACCATCTCCACCTTGCAGATTTAGCCACTTTTCCAATTTATCAATGTATAAACCAAAAGCAGTAGGGGATAAAGGGAAACCTTGCTGACTCCAATGCCACTTCTAAATATTTTTGAAATACCTGTTGAGGTTCTAATTTTGACTTTCACCTCTTCATAAAGTCTATGGACAATGGCTCTGTAATGTATATGAATTTCAAGTTCTTCCATTCTATTCCACAACTTATCTCTAGGGACTGTGTCAAATGATTTTTTGAAGTAAAAAAAACAGAAAAATACTTCTTATTTGTCCTCCCAAACCTTTTCAACAATGTGTCTCAACGTGATACCATGATCCACTAGAGAATGCTTTGGCCTAAAACCCGCTTGTACTCTTGCCCTCTTTTCTTTTACTTCTACCCACTTAATAATTTCAAATTAAGAAAGATTCAAAAATTATACATGGGACATATCAAACTTAAAATCACAACATGCCAAAAAGCACCTTATGTTTACTCGAAAAATTTCTAAGATGGCATGGCATAATGATAAATGTATGAACCAAAATGGAAAGGTGAGGACCAAATACCTTTTGAGTTGTATGTAAAATAACCATTATATGTCTTCTTTCATATGTTGGAATGCGTTCGAGATGAGGATGGAGTTACAAGTAATTCACGCTACTTCTTTTAACATGGCCTAGCTTAGCATATAAGCCAAGAAAATCATACAGTGACAAACCCCAAGTTTATCATATTAACAATGATGAGATATGTAACAGCTTGACTAAGTCTAATGTATACAATGCATGGGTGTGGGTTAAGATATCTTGATGGGAATTAATACATTTTTGTGTTGGATGCATGGAAAACGCATCATTGTGAGACCGTAATATGGGTTGGGAGTTGACACGCCCTATTTTATTTGTTGTGGCTAGGGTTTAATAGAATGTTGAAGAGAAAAAATCATGAGGGGACGAATTATGTCTGTGTATTCATAAGCAACTGTCAAAATGACAGGGCATTAACTGTTGACCAATGTGCTTTGTGTTCCCTAGAATTGGTTGCGAATAGTTCCTCTTACCAGTTGTGAGAGCCAAGTGAAGTTTCTAGTGAGCTCTAAAGCTCAACTTCTTCCTGGAGAGCAAAAGAACACACCAACTACCTTTACTTCATTGTGAGTCACGATGTTCTCCACGATCTTCGATGCAATAAACTAGTGTAAGGTCTCATAAATTAATCAACTATAAAATTTATCATCATACGTATCGTAACATTATCAAAATAATGGCATATTATATATGTGCCATATGTTTGTGGCTTGCAAAAATTGGTTTGATATTCACGACATAAACCTTATAAAAGTTGTTTGATATTCATGTATAAATGTCTATGATAAGATTGTTACAAACTTCACATACACATCATGAAGGACTAGTAGAGCATATCATGTCTTACTCACATATGTATTGTGCATGATTCCATTGTCAATGGGGCCCTAAGAATTGTTAAATACTTTGCACTGTTAAATCCATAGTAGTATATGTCAATGGGCGAACTTCAAGAAAAATGGTGGAGTTATCGCAATTAGAAGTAAGCAACAGGTCAGTTTTTTAAGACACAAATAGAATGGACATTTGGCACTAGTTCTCACAATAGGATGACAAGATAATATACACTCATCCAAATATGAAGGATTTGGAACTCATTAATATCATCTTGTGTTGGAGATGATTGGAATGTCTCTTGTGTTAAAGATGATTTGTGAAGAGAGTTTCATAATTATGATAGCAACATCATCTCAAAGATATTGAATTATAATTTGATATATCATTTAGAATCCCATGGAATTCCTCACAAATCCTCTGCTTTTATTGTTCCTACAGTTAATTTTTTAAGAAACTCCATCTCTAGTGATCACTAAAGTGAGATTGAGATTGTTAATCCGGAAAGAGTAGGGCTTGGGAAAAAGACCTTTGATATGACATCACCATGGTATCAATAAATTAACTAACAAAATTCATTGGAAAAATTAGTAATTATTTGAGTTATAGGTCGGCTCCTCCAATAGATGTGTCCCTTCAAACTATGGTTGAGCTAGTATAAATAGTAGCTTATACTCCTCCAATTCCTTCATTCAACTCAGTGCAGGTATAATATACACAATAGAAAAGGAGACTAAAGGAGGATGAAAGTTGCATATTATTGTTTGGGCAAGTCTTGTTGAGTATTATGTGATTAGTATTTGGGCTATATCTCTTTCTAATCATGGAGTACTTGTGGATTAAAAATTATGCTTTTGTTGCAGCCCAATTTGGTTTAATTTGTGAACAAAACCTTGTTTTTTTCAAGCACAGACTAGACTCTCTTTCTCAAGACCCGAGACAAAACTCATCCTTCATTCCAGACCTGCAATACCTAAGACCTGTGGCAGTACTATCAGACTTGTGCAACCAATTGAAGACATGTTCTTGGCCCCGTGCAAAGAAGAAAGTCTCGGCCCTGTGGTAGATTTTTCAATTTGAAGGTGAAAAACCTGTGATAAAAGGAGCTTAGACCTATGGATCTTGGCTTGAAAATTTCAAAACTAAATTATGGAGGCTCAAAAATATGGAGGATATGAAGCCTGTTGACTATGGAGTCTCAGATCTGAGAAGGATGATGAACCATAAGTTGTGACCTGTGTATTGACCAGCACCTTGATCTTGTGGGCATACTTGTAAATATCTCTGTGACAGGTTCTTGTAAATATCTTAGTATATTGGGCATTGGTTGAAGTCCTTAAAATAAGAACCTTGATATCATTTGAAGGATATCGAAAGAATAAGTAACATTGGAGTATACATGTGAAGAGGGGTTGTTAATGAAGCATCATAGGAGTACACTTGAAAAAGAGTTGTTGAGGAAACACCATTGGAAAACACTTATAAAGAGGGGTTGTTTGAGGAGAAGAACCTTGAAAAGGACTATAGCTAGCTGGCCTTGAAGTGAAATTTTGAAATATCATTTGGCACTAGTTCTCACAATAGGATGACAAGATAATATACACTCATCCAAATATGAAGGATTTGGAACTCATTACTATCATCTTGTGTTGGAGATGATTGGAATGTCTCTTGTGTTAAAGATGATTTGTGAAGAGAGTTTCATAATTATGATAGTAACATCATCTCAAAGATATTGAATTATAATTTGATATATCATTTGGAATCCCATGGAATTCTTCACAAATCCTCTGCTTTTATTGTTCCTACAGTTAATTGTTTAAGAAACTCCATCTCTAGTGATCACTAAAGTGAGATTGAGATTATTAATCTGGAAAGAGTAGGGCTTGGGAAAAATGCCTTTGATATGACATCACCATGGTATCAATAAATTAACTAACAAAATTCATTGGAAAAATTAGTAATTATTTGAGTTATAGGCCGGCTCCTCCAATAGATGTGTCCCATCAAGCTATGGTTGAGCTAGTATAAATAGTAGCTTATACTCCTCCATTTCCTTCATTCAACTCAGTGTAGGTATAATATACACAACAGAAAAGGAGACTAAAGGAGGATGAAAGTTGTAGATTATTGTTTGGGCAAGTCTTGTTGAGTATTATGTGATTAGTATTTGGGCTATATCTCTCTCTACTCATGGAGTACTTGTGGATTAAAAATTCTTCTTTTGTTGCAAACCAATTTGGTTTAATTTGTGAACAAAACCTTGTTTTTTTCAAGAACAGACTAGACTCTCTTTCTCAAGACCCAAGACAAAACTCATCCTTCATTCCAGACCTGCAATAACTAAGACATGTGGCAGTACTTTCAGACTTGTGCAACCAATTGAAGACATGTTCTTGGCCCCGTGGAAAGAAGAAAGTCTTAGCCCTGTGGTAGAATTTTCAATTTGAAGGTGAAAAACCTGTGATAAAAGGAGCTTAGACCTATGGATCTTGGCTTGAAAATTTCAAACCTAAATTATGGAGGCTCAAAAATATGGAGGATATGAAGCTTGTTGACTATGGAGTCTCAGATCTAAGAAGGATGATGAACCATAACTTGTGACCTGTGTATTGACCAGCACCTTGATCTTGTGGGCATACTTGTAAATATCTCTGTGACAGGTTCTTGTAAATATCTTAGTATATTGGGCATTGGTTGAAGTCCTTAAAAGAAGAACCTTGAGTATCATTTGAAGGATATCGAAAGAATAAGTAACATTGGAGTATACATGTGAAGAGGGGTTGTTAATGAAGCATCATAGGAGTACACTTGAAAAAGAGTTGTTGAGGAAACACCATTGGAAAACACTTATAAAGAGGGGTTGTTTGAGGAGAAGAACCTTGAAAAGGACTATAGCTAGCTGGCCTTGAACTGAAATTTTGAAATATCTTTTTAAGACGCTTTGATCACCTGCGAAGTGACCTTGAAGACCTTTTGTGACGACTCTTCTAGAGCAATCTTAGAGTACACATCCTTGACCTTTGAGCTTTGACTTTGAAGATTTATTTGGAGAATATTGGAGACTATATTGAGCATCTTGCAAGCTTGTTGATGAAGCATCATTAGCTAGATAATTAGAGCAATATTATTGAGTATTTGTTGAAAAGGATTGTGGAAGTATCGCTGAGACACTTTATGGAGACATGATGCATGATTGAAGCCCCAATGAAGTTGTTGTATAGAAGACAACAAAGAAACAAATGAAATGGAGAGCATATAAACAATCATTTACATTTTGTGATGAAAATAATTGAAATTTGAAAAAACTAATAAGAAATTAATGAATGAAATTATAGGCAAATTTCATGATCATACTTTGTTACAAACTAATAATTTTCATCCATTAATGCGAGATAATTTTGTTCATAAAAATTAGCAACATAGGGTATTTTTTTGGGAGAAATATGCCAGAAAGATATAAGTTGTGGATTTTTCATTTTATTAATAAAAATATGAGTACAAGATACTATTTTGGTTGATTCCTACAAGAATCTAGACTAGAAATATACTTTAAAATGTTTAATATGTAAAAAGACTCATACGTTGACACTCGTAATGCTAACAATTAAGACAAAGTGTTGGACAACTTGGACTCTTTTGATATTATTGGAAATATGTTCAACAATATATGCATCAATTAGCATTGATATGATAAATATCCAACATTCTAACAACACAAAATAACACAAAAAATAAACACCAACCTCAATTAAAAAACCAGATGAGCTCACTTTCTCCTTGTCACTCCTTGAAGGAGTTTTGTTTTCAGCAAAACAACTAAGCTCTTGTACTCTAGAATGAATTAATCAAATGGAAAATAATAAATTTAAAATTTATGCATACCTCTCTTCACTATTATTTTCAAACCTTTCTCATGTGCCTTTTGATTAGTTTTATACTTTCCTTGGGTAGTTGGAGGGAAAAATTGTTTTATAACTAATGTTTGTATTATGTTGAACGCTTTTTCTTTCTAATTCAAGAGAAGACATTTATAAGGGGTATTTATAATTATTTAAATTTATATTAGTAGATGGGGACCCCAAATTTCCATGAAATATTTCCATTAAACCTTGTAACTCCCATGAAACCAAATTATTGACACTATGGCAAAATCGTGAACACCATCACCATAAAAATAAGACATATGAGTCAACCCAATATCCATAAACATATATAAAGAAGCATGTGAAACAACCCCTGTGTCTCCCATCAACCATAATGCCATCAAAATATGTATCATAGTAAAAACTATAATATGTTGTGCCAAAACATGATAATGTCATAGTCTGAAATATGTTTAAGTAATATAACGTAAAACAACATCATGCCAAAGAAATAAATTATGTCAGCTCGGGTAGTTTGCTAGGGCAATTCATGTAGAATGGTTTTTCCTCCTCCTCATCCTTTTCTCCTTGTACCTCTAGATGCATGTCTTGGACAAATATTTCTCTCCTCTCCCCTCATTTAGCTATGGGAATGTCAATATGTGTATGTGATGAAGTGGCCTTAGAGGGAGAATGTACAGGCATCGATGACATATGGAACTTCCCCAATGCAAGATAAGTAGGATAATTAAGGGTTCGTTGAGAATGAAAATAAGTGGCTTGAGATAATGTATAGTGTATCTGAGGAGGAATGGTCACTCGGTGAATTGAGTGATGAGAAGCAATAGACCAATGTGCAAAGCTAGATGCAGGGCTGACAAGGTTGGTGTCCCAACCATCATTCTATAGTGGTTCACATTGAGATACATGAGGTTCTAGAATTTCCATTATGCTAAGATGTGGAAAAGGCACATTTTGCAAAGCATGCTAGGTAGGAGGAGCGGGAGGAGGACCTTTGAGGTATAAGTGGCCAGTCTATGTCAATTGACTAAAATCCTCAAAGTCTGCATCAAAGAGCATGAGAAATATAATTATTTTATTTCTATTATCCCTCCATGGCACACTTTTTATTTTAGTTTTCCCTCTTCTGTTAGCTTGAGAACCTTTGTTAAAGAAACTCATAATGTATTGTGATAAACAAAATCTATCATGCATCCATTAATTCTTGAGCATGAATATATAATCAACAAAATAAAGGAAAATAGTGATGGTCTAGGGGCACAAACCAAGAGGAAAATTATAACCCAAAACCAATGTAACATGAAGCAGAAGGATCATGCATTAAGTAACGGGATACACTTGTGGAATTTACACTGGAATTTACATGGTCATGGATTATAATAAAAAGATTTGGGAGAGTGGGTTAGGGTGCAGTTTCCTCCACAACATGCATCATTTTTTTGAAACCATATAAATCAAACCTAGGTTGTGTGATAAAATTCTAAACCATGGGCAACTTGGAGGTTGGAGCATGGAAACTTGTATGTGAGGGTGAACAAGATGTTTTCCTAATAAAAATAATGGAATAAAAACACTAAATTTCTTTCATAAAGATAGTAACAAGATAGATGGAATGATGAGAGGGAAAACCATGAAAATGGATTCACTCTTAGCATTAGGTTTATCAGACAAAAAAAATCCATAATTTGCAAAAAGAACCAATAACTAGTGGGAACTGAGAGCAAATTCTTCTCATAACCATGATCAATACACTTTATCTTCCCTACAGTTGGTTGCCAACAGTTCCTCTCAGCAGTTGTGAGAAACACCTTCTTCCTTGAGAGAAAAGGCACACACCAACTACCCTTACTTGGTTATGAGTCATGATGTGCTCCTCAAGCTTCAACATAATAAACTAACTTTAGGTGTTATAAATTAATGAACTATTAAATTTCTCATCGTATGGCTCATAACATTATCAAATAATGATGTATTATATATGTGCCATATGTTTGTAGCTTGCAAAAACTAGTTTGATATTCATGGCATCAACCTTATAAAACCTATTTGATATTCACGTATAAATTCCTATGATAAAAATTTCCCAAACTTCATCTACACATCACAAAGGGCTAGTGGGGAATATCATGTATTTCTCACATATGTGTTGTGTATGCTTCCAGTGTAATCACAATTTACACTTTAATAGTTTGAGTGAAAAGAATTACAAGCATACCTTCACATGTGCCATATATCTTCACCGTAAGGCTTCTTAATTCCACATGTATGTCTTGGATGTTCTTGCCATAGTACAATTTACATGATGCATTTTCTTGTGTATATGTCACATGTGTTGGCAAAGTGCACCATGCCTAATAGATTATGCACTCATGCCATGGAAAATTATGCTATCCATGATTATGTTTAAAGATTTGTCATAATATTGTTGAGTTTATTAATTAATTAACCATGCCTACATATTAAGTAACCGTAATATGGGTTGGGAGTTGACATGCCCTATTTTATTTGTTTTGGCTAGGGTTTAATAGAATGTTGAAGGGAAAAAATCATGAGGGGACGAATTATGTTTGTGTATTCATAAGCAATTGTCAAAATGACAGGGCATTAACTGTTGACCAATGTGCTTTGTCTTCCCTAGAATTGGTTGCGAATGGTTTTTCTTACCAGTTGTGAGAGCCAAGTGAAGTTTCTAGTGAGCTCTAAAGCTCAACTTCTTCCTAGAGAGCAAAAGAACACACCAACTACCTTTACTTCATTGTGAGTCACGATGTTCTCCACGATCTTCGATGCAATAAACTATTGTAAGGTCTCATAAATTAATCAACTATAAAATTTATCATCATACGTATCGTACCATTATCAAAATAATGGCATATTATATATGTGCCATATGTTTGTGGCTTGCAAAAATTGGTTTGATATTCACGACATAAACCTTATAAAAGTTGTTTGATATTCATGTATAAATGTCTATGATAAGATTGTTACAAACTTCGCATACACATCGTGAAGGACTAGTAGAGCATATCATGTCTTACTCACATATGTGTTGCGTATGATTCCATTGTCAATGGGGCCCTAAGAATTGTTAAATACTTTGCACTATTAAATCCCTAGTAGTATATGATAATGGGGGAACTTCAAGAAAAATGGTGGAGTTATCACAATTAGAAGTAAGCAACAGGTCAGTTTTTTAAGACACAAATAGAATGGAAATTTGGCACTAGTTCTCACAATAGGATGACAAGATAATATACACTCATCCAAATATGAAGGATTTGGAACTCAGTACTATCATCTTGTGTTGGAGATGATTGGAATGTCTCTTGTGTTAAAGATGATTTGTGAAGAGAGTTTGATAATTATGATAGCAACATCATCTCAAAGATATTGAATTATAATTTGATATATCATTTAGAATCCCATGGAATTCCTCACAAATCCTCTGCTTTTATTGTTCCTACAGTTAATTGTTTAAGAAACTCCATCTCTAGTGATCACTAAAGTGAGATTGAGATTATTAATCCGGAAAGAGTAGGGCTTGGGAAAAAGACCTTTGATATGACATCACCATGGTATCAATAAATTAACTAACAAAATTCATTGGAAAAATTAGTAATTATTTGAGTTATAGGTCGGCTCCTCCAATAGATGTGTCCCTTCAAACTATGGTTGAGCTAGTATAAATAGTAGCTTATACTCCTCCAATTCCTTCATTCAACTCAGTGCAGGTATAATATACACAATAGAAAAGGAGACTAAAGGAGGATGAAAGTTGCATATTATTGTTTGGGCAAGTCTTGTTGAGTATTATGTGATTAGTATTTGGGCTATATCTCTCTATAATCATGGAGTACTTGTGGATTAAAAATTATGCTTTTGTTGCAGCCCAATTTGGTTTTATTTGCGAACAAAACCTTGTTTTTTTCAAGCACAGACTAGACTCTCTTTCTCAAGACCCGAGACAAAACTCATCCTTCATTCTAGACCTGCAATACCTAAGACCTATGGCAGTACTTTTAGACTTGTGCAACCAATTGAAGACATGTTCTTGGCCCCGTGCAAAGAAGAAAGTCTCGGCCCTGTGGTAGAATTTTCAATTTGAAGGTGAAAAACCTGTGATAAAAGGAGCTTAGACCTATGGATCTTGGCTTGAAAATTTCAAAACTAAATTATGGAGGCTCAAAAATATGGAGGATATGAAGCTTGTTGACTATGGAGTCTCAGATCTAAGAAGGATGATGAACCATAACTTGTGACCTGTGTATTGACCAGCACCTTGATCTTGTGGGCATACTTGTAAATATCTCTGTGACAAGTTCTTGTAAATATCTTAGTATATTGGGCATTGGTTGAAGTCCTTAAATGAATAACCTTGAGTATCATTTGAAGGATATCGAAAGAATAAGTAACATTGGAGTATACATGTGAATAGGGGTTGTTAATGAAGCATCATAGGAGTACACTTGAAAAAGAGTTGTTGAGGAAACACCATTGGAAAACACTTATAAAGAGGGGTTGTTTGAGGAGAAGAACCCTGAAAAGGACTATAGCTTGCTGGCCTTGAAGTGAAATTTTGAAATATCTTTTTAAGACACTTTGATCACCTGCGAAGTGACCTTGAAGACCTTTTGTGACGACTCTTCTAGAGCAATCTTAGAGCATACAACCTTGACCTTTGAGCTTTGACTTTGAATATTTATTTGGAGCATATTGGATACTATATTGAGCATCTTGCAAGCTTGTTGATGAAGTATCATTAGCTAGATAATTAGAGCAATAGTATTGAGTATTTGTTGAAAAGGATTGTGGAAGTATTGTTGAGACACTTTATGGAGACATGATGCATGATTGAAGCCCCAATGAAGTTGTTGTATAGAAGACAACAAAGAAACAAATGAAATGGAGAGCATATAAACAATCATTTACATTTTGTGATGAAAATAAATTGAAATTTGAACAAACTAATAAGAAATTAATGAATGAAATTATAGGCAAATTTCATGATCATACTTTGTTACAAACTAATAATTTTCAGCCATTAATGCGAGAAAATTTTGCTCATAAAAATTAGCAACATAGGGTATTTTTTTGGGAGAAATATGCCAGAAAGATATAAGTTGTGGATTGTTCATTTTATTAATAAAAATATGAGTACAAGATACTATTTTGGTTGATTCCTACAAGAATCTAGACTAGAAATATACTTTAAAATGTTTAAGATGTAAAAAGACTCATACTTTGACACTCGTAATGCTAAAAATTAAGACAAAGTGTTGGGAAACTTGGACTCTTTTGATATTATTGGAAATATGTTCAAAAAAATGTGCATCAATTAGCACTGATATAATAAATATCCAACATTCTAACAACACATAATAACACAACAAATAAACACCAACCTTAATTAAAAAACCAAATGAGCTCACTTTCTCCTTGTCACTCCTTGAAGGAGTTTTGTTGTCAGCAAAACAACTAAAGTCTTGTACTCTAGAATGAATTAATCAAATGGAAAATAATAAATTTAAAATTTATGCATACCTCTCTTCACTATTATTTTCAAACATTGCTCATGTGCCTTTTGCTTAGTTTTATACTTTCCTTGGGTAGTTGGAGGGAAAAATTGTTTTATAACTAATGTTTGTATTATGTTGAACAATTTTTCTTTCTAATTCAAGAGAAGACATTTATAAGGGGTATTTATAATTATTTAAATTTATATTAGTAGATAGGGACCCCAAATGTCCATGAAATATTTCCATTAGACCTTGTAACTCCCATGAAACCAAATTATTAAGACTATGGCAACATCGTGAACACCATCACCATAAAAATAAGACATGAATCAACCCAATATCCATAAACATATATAAAGAAGCATGTGAAACAACCCCTGTGTCTCCCATCAACCATAATGCCATCAAAATATGTATCATAGTAAAAACTATAATATGTTGTGCCAAAACATGATAATGTCATAGTCTGAAATATGTTTAAGTAATATAACGTAAAACAACATCATGCCAAAGAAATAAATTATGTCAGCTCAGGTAGTTTTCTAGGGCCATCCCTGTAGATTGGTTTTTCCTCCTCCTCATCCTTTTCTCCTTGTACCTCTAGATGCATGTCTTGGACAAATATTTCTCTCCTCTCCCCTTATTTAGATATGGGAATGTCAATATGTGTATGTGATGAAGTGGCCTTAGAGGGAGAATGTACAGGCATCGATGACATATGGAACTTCCCCAATGCAAGATAAGTAGGATAATTAGGGGTTCGTTGAGAATGAAAATAAGTGGCTTGAGATAATGTATAGTGTATCAGAGGAGGAATGGTCACTGGGTGAATTGAGTGATGAGAAGCAATAGACCAATCTGCAAAGCTAGATGGAGGGCTGACAAGGTTGGTGTCCCAACCATCATTCTATAATGGTTGGCATTGAGATACATGAGGTTCTATAATTTCCATTATGCTAAGATGTGGAAAAGGCACATTTTGCAAAGCATGCTAGGTAGGAGGAGGGGGAGGAGGACCTTTGAGGTATAAGTGGCCAATCTATGTCAATTGACTAAAATCCTCAAAGTCTGCATCAAAGTGCATGAGAAATATATTTATTTTATTTCTATTATCCCTCCATGACACACTTTTTATTTTAGTTTTACTTCTTCTGTTAGCGTGAGAACCTTTGTTAAAGAAACTCATAATGTATTTTGATAAAGAAAATCTCTCATGCATCCATTAATTCTTGAGCATGAATATATAATCAACAAAATAAAGGAAAATAGTGATGGTCTAGGGGCACAAACCAAGAGGAAAATTATAACCCAAAACCAATGTAACATGAAGCATAAGGATCATGCATTAAGTAGCGGGATACACTTGTGGAATTTACATTGGAATTTACATGGTCATGGATTATACTAAAAATATTTGGGAGAGTGGGTTAGGGTGCAGTTTCCTCCACAACATGCATCATTTTTTTGAAACCATATAAATCAAACCTAGGTTGTGTGATAAAATTCTGAACCATGGGCAACTTGGAGGCTGGAGCATGGAAACTTGTACGTGAGGGTGAACAAGATATTTTCCTAATAAAAATAATGGAATAAAAACACTAAATTTCTTGCATTAAAGATAGTAACAAGATAGATGGAATGATGAGAAGGAAAACCATGAAAAGGGATTCACTCTTGGCATTAGGTTTATCAGACAAAACAAATCCATAATTTGCAAAAAGAACCAACAACTAGTGGGAACTGAGAGAAAATTCTTCTCATAACCATGATCAATACACTTTATCTTCCCTACAGTTGGTTGCCAATGGTTCCTCTCAGTAGTTGTGAGAAACACCTTCTTCCTTGAGAGAAAAGGCACACACCAACTACCCTTACTTGGTTATGAGTCACGATGTTCTCCTCAAGCTTCAACATAATAAACTAACTTTAGGTGTTATAAATTAATCAACTATTAAACTTCTCATCGTATGGCTTACAACATTATAAAATAATGATGTATTATATATGTGCCATACGTTTGTAGCTAGAAAAAACTAGTTTGATATTCATGGCATCAACCTTATAAAACCTATTTGATATTCACGTATAAATTCCTATGATAAAAACTTCCCAAACTTCATCTACACATCACAAAGGGCTAGTGAAGAATATCATGTATTTCTCACATATGTGTTGTGTATGCTTCCACTGTAATCACAATTTACACTTTAATAGTTTGAGTGAAAAGCATTACAAGCATACCTTCACATGTGCCATATATCTTCACCGTAAGGCTTCTTAATTCCACATGTATGTCTTGGATGTTCTTGCCATAGTACAATTTACATGATGCATTTTCTTGTGTATATGTCACATGTGCTGGCAAAGTGCACCATGCCTAATAGACTATGCACTCATGCCATGGAAAATTATGCTATCCATGATTATGTTTAAAGATTTGTCATAAGATTGTTGAGTTTATTAATTAAGTAACCATGCCTTCATACCTTTATAGCATTATACTTGTATTTTATTTCAAACAATAACTTTGATAACTATAACCTTACACTTTTCAAAATTCTCATGATTTTCATGAAATTGTTATTTTAAAACTTAGTTTTTGCAATTTTTTTCACAAATATATAGTCATGTCATAAAGAATAGTTTATCAGCAAGGTAAGTATCCATTTTTTTTATTATGCCCATGAATGATCCTGGAATTTTGATCATATCATTCTCATAATGATGTTGTAGTAGTTAATTTGATGAATATCTTAGTACTGCAAGTATCATAAAATCTTTCAAACCACATATGAAATGTATAACAAGCATATTTATCAATATATAACTCTCTATAGCCACATGTGTTGATTTGAGAATATAACAAGCATATTTATCAATATATGACTCTCTATAGCCACATGTGTTGATTTGAGAATATGGAATTGCAAAAGGATGTTATGTAAGAAATATTTGATTCTCTAGGTGATTCAGGTGGATATTGGTGGCCACCCGCCTGTTCCACCTAGACCTCCAATTAGTTTCATATGTTTCCTTGATTATAGCAACATTTACTATTTTTAGCATTTTTTGGGTCTTGAAACTCTAGAGTTGTTTCGACCCCCTAAACAACATTTTTTGAGGTTTGAAGCAAGCTCGACATTGTTTGTGGAGGGTTATGGAAAAGCTTGTACTACTCTGAGAGATATTTCCAACAAGGTATCATACGCACCAAATGGAGATCATATGACCAAGTTACAACCGCGGGAAGTTGGTAGCCCAACTAACCCCAACGAGGCCCACAAACTCTTGACATTCCATCTCTTGGGGTTAGGGTTTTGGTTTTTTAGTGTTTCCCCTTGTTGTTCAATAATTAAAAGGTCCTTGAGCCTCATTGTAACACAATTTAGAGCCATGTAGTGGCCACATCTGTTCTCAGAGATAAGCTACCATCACCTGAGCTAGTTTATTTCCATTCTGCTTGTAAGCATCTTTTAGTTCTTTGATATTAATGAAATGAAGATTTAATTTTGCTACATCTCGGTATTTATATATAATATAATATATATATATATATATATATATATATATATAAATAATATTTAAAAAATAAAATAATTATATAATAATAAAATGTAAATATATATATATATATATATAATATATATATTGTTAAGTTCCTGCATACTCTGATTAGTGGTATTTGAGTGGTCTACTCTTTCTTTGTTTTAACTTTGCATGTCATGACGAGGTCAAGGTTAGGCAGTTAGGTTCAAACTAGTTGAACCTTTGCAAGACCAACCTCGTAAACCTCAACAACCTCCCATGGTAGAGAAAAAGAAAGATGAGGGAGCAGGAGATCCTTACAAAATATTGCTCGAGGAAGCCCTCAAGTGACAAAGGAACATAATGATGGATAAATTTTCCTAGATCCTTCGGCGACTATCCACAAGTGATGCATCTTCATCTAACAGCCACTCTAGAGGCACCACTCCCTTTAGGGTACAAGTCAACTTTGAAATTCCCATATACGTCATAGATAGATGGTTAAAATATATTGGAAGGATGTTTTTCAGTTCATTACTTTTCCAATCAGGAAAATATTACTTCTACACTCCTCAAAGTCGCCTCCCATGACAATGGCTAGTGGTAAACCTACTATGAACAAAAGGACGACAGAAAACCCTCACTATTTTCAGCCACGCCCACTTGGACTTCTTTCAAAGATGCCATCAGGGAACAATATTACCTTGTTGGAAGTTGTGAATATAAATACATAAAGTGGACCATGTTGTGGCAAGGAAGGAACCACGACATATCGAAGTTCACCAATATTTTGCATACCCTTCACATGATGTTGGGTGTCAAGGATTCCTAGTGGAATTTGGCAGTCAAGTACCATGGTTGTTTACATAATTACATCCAAGACAAGATGGAGTTCCTAGACATCTCCTCGCTTGGCGCCGCCTATTGATACATTATCAGATCGAGCAAAAATTTAAAGAGAAGAAGTAAGACTTTGGATCTGTGAGCCTGAAGCAAGTGAAAGGCACCCCCAAACCACAGAAAAAAAGGACAAAGCGAAGGTGGGGTGACCCAAGACAACCCACTGAAGCTGTAAGAAAATAACAACACCACGAAGACAAAGAAGGACACAAGGAAATGGTGTAAGTTCCTTAAAAGCCCCACTCACAACAAAAGTGAGTTTAAAGTCAAGTAGTCACTAGTGGCCGAGCTCAAGTCTTATGAATCATGTGCATGTTACGACTCTGAGTTAGAACCCAACAAGGGGAATGAAAAATGGAAGTAGATTATTGGTGTGGTTCCTAATGCCAGTATTGCCACCACCAAGATCCAGAAGATTGAGCTTGAAGATCCAGAGAGGGGGAGCGACTCTTCCACTCACAGATGTGGGTGAAGGGTTCTCTGCTACAATTCATTTTCTCATAGTGGAAGCCAAAATAACCTCATTTTAGTAGAGGTTGTGAAGCGGTTGGGCCTACTGACTACACCACACACAGAGTCGTACACCATCGAGTGGCTTCACCAAGGAGGTAGCACCACCTACCACCATTCTTTGATCACTGCGAAGAAATGTAGTAACATCATTTTCAAGACCAAGAAATTTTCCTTATGATTCAATGTGAGGGAAAGAAGAATAATATGACCACATCCACATCCTCCAGATAGGGCTCCTTAATACGATAGAAGTACATGGACAAGGTCATGGAGGAGTACAAGCACATCTTCACCTCACCCATAGGGGTACCCGTGCACTGTCAAGTCAAGTACTCCATTGATCTGACCCTAGGCGAGCTCCTACCCAATAGACTAATATAATGACACTATGTTCTGGATAATGATGAAATTAAGATGCATATTCAAGAGTTGTTGCAGAAAGGGCACATCAGGCCAAGTTCATCACCTTGTGGGAGCACGATTGTGTTGGTACAGAAGAAATACGGCACTTGGAGACTTTATATTGACTATCAAGCATTGAATAAGATCATTGTCCGAAATAGGTATCTAATCCCATGGATTGATGACCTTTTGGACCAGCTCAAGGGGGATAAATATTTCAGTGAGATTGATTTGAAGTCTGGTAATCGCCATGTGCCAATTGAACCCTCTGATGTGTGGAAGATTTCCTTCAAATCAAGGGAGGGTATTTTCGAATGGCTGGTTATGCCTTTCAGGTTGACGAATGCCCCCGCAACCTTCATGAGGTTGATGGAAGACATCTTGTGGCCCTTCACTGACTAATTCGTGGTGGTGTATTTCGATGAAATTTGGATCTTCAGCCAGAGTTGGGAAGAGAACCTACACCATATTTAACAGGTCCTCCAAACCCTATGACAACACAAGTTGTGTGCCAATTTCGAGAAATTCAATTTTGGTATGACCCAGGTTCAATATCTGGGGTACATCATTGATGAGCGAGGTGTGCATTATGACCCAACAAAGATATAATTTGTTTGAGATTGACTAGCCCCTGTTGTGCCTGTTTCCTGTAGGCAGTCCTTGGCTACAAAAAATACGCCAGGAAACCAACTCAACCAGCCTTTAGGTTCAAGCTGGCCCTTGAACCAGAGGGGGCTCCCTCAATGTTTACGAGGCTTTGTTTAACTCACCTGTCACTGAACAACATCCTATGAAGCACAATGGCCAAATTTATGGTTTTAATTAGGGATGGTTTGCGATCAATGATAATCCCTAATCATGATTAAAGGCCTCCCTCACAGGGTCCCTTCTAAAAGTGTCAGCTTCCAGCCTGACAGAGTGACTTAGTTTTTTCAAGAATTATGGTGGAAGAATGTAAGGGGATTCCTAATAATTGAGCAGTCAAACTGACTACTTAACAACTAGGGAAATTTAGATGTGTGTAGAAGATTTCTACAGCCCAAAAAAAACATATTCAAAGGTAACATAAGACCAAAGTGAAATCGATTCCAAGACGAGCTATTTCAGACAGATAGTCTAATAAGCTGATCTCTTTTAATGGCTATCCAAAAACATAAAGCAAAAGCCAGTCAAATAGGAGTTATCTTGGACAAACAGTCCAATAAGTTGATCTCTTTCTAAAGGTTATGATTTTGCAGGGAATTTCAGAAAGATTAAGACTTAATCTACCTTACCCAGACCTTCCTACTATTGCTTTGAACATATGTAGAAACAAGTTATGAAAACACTAGAAAGACATACGAGAAACAAAAAATTATGTCATAACTGGAGACGGAATGCTTTCATTAGAATTATTCAAGAGAAGTTATTACATAGTTTAAGAGCCTTGGCATCAAAAGCCAACATTATTTATTACAAATAAAATAATATATATAGGCAAGATCTCTCCTAACTGTTACAATAATTATGGAATACAATCCTGAATAGTATACCAAAAATAAAACAATGTCTCTAAATTATCTGCTGGAAACTTTAAACTGCTTGCAAGTATCTTACCTTGAGATCTAGAATTGGTTGAATGCCTGCTGAAAATCTGCAACATAATCCTCAATTTGTTGATCCTCTGCTGCTAGGTGTTTTATATTGATCTTCATTCCCTTGAGGTCTGGAAAAAGGATGTTTTCCCATAATCTGCTATTTTTCCCTTTAAACATGATTGGTCTGCCATCTGCCCCTTTGAATCCTATTTTTGTCATCTTCTGATTTTAATCATCCTTTATTTTGTCAGAAATATTTGAGGAATATAAAATTTTCAAAGATTTGATTAAACTCTTAAATGAATGTAAGGATTTATAATTTCAATATATATATTTAAACGATTTACCAAATCCGTGTATTGTTTTCACTTTCCATGAATCCATGGCTTGTTTCTCCTTTTCACCTTTCTCTATAAATTCATTTCATGGCTATAAATTTCTTTTACCCTTGTAGAACACCAGGATGGTTTTGCAAAACCATGTGTTAATTTTCACTTTACTCTTTCATTTACATGAATGCCATATTTTCTCACCTGTACACTAATTTCCTATGAAATTTTCCCTTTTATTTTCTCTAATAAATTCATGGCATCAGTGAATTTCATTTTATCTATGTTGTAAAATCATTTTAAACTTATTTCATTTCACCAACTTGGTCTTCCATCTATGAATTTCCTGTAAAATGTAGTTTCCATCTATGAATTTCTTGTAAAATGTAGTTTCACCTTATCATTGCATCCGTGAATTTCATTTTATCTGTGTTGTAAAATCATTTTAAACTTATTTCATTTCACCAACTTGGTCTTCCATCTATGAATTTCCTGTAAAATGTAGTTTCCATCTATAAATTTCTTGTAAAATGTAGTTTCACCTTATCTTTGCATTCGACTTCCCATCCACATAGCATTTATTTCATAATTATATCAAATTCCATTCTGTCCACATCTATAAAAGTCAAAACAATAACAATATAGTTCATGGCTTTCGGAGGGGGTACTAGTAAGTGTTTTAGGAAGGGGAGTACGAAATTACAAGGTGGTGCCGTTAAACCCCACTTAATTAAATGTTGGAAGAGCTAGGGCATCGGAAAAGTATTTTTAATCCTTGGATTAATTTGCCCATATCCGAGCATGGGAAAAGGGGTTAACTTATGAGTGCTGGGTGGACTATAAGTTTACCTTCTTTAGTTTGTTTGTTATTGGGATCAGTTTTTATAATTTAATTTTTATTTAACGTAAATTTCCATAAATATATAACATATTTTTATATAAAAATAATATATTTTAAATTAAAATTAAAATATATATAAAGAATAAACTATTCAAAAGCATAATAATTATATCTCTTAGCATATAGCCCAGAAGGAAAGTGGCAATTTCTCACTCAATTTTTTTTAATTTTCAGTGTGCCGAAATATGTTACAACATCGGCTCTAATGGGGACTGCTTCCCCGTGCAGGATGTAGATAATTAGTATACCAGATGCATTATGTGTTGGCTATGGAGTCATACCATAAAATCATTGATCACTGATCAACCATCATGTAATGTATAGCCAATCCCCATCATCCAGCTACTGCATATTAAACTTGCAACTGTGAATGGCAACTTATATTACCTGCACTAATCCATAGACTTATTCATTCTAAAATTTGAAAATTGAAAATTGTTGAAGTGAAACAACTGACATATAAGTGGAAATAAGCACAAGAGTGCCTAATTCATGGGCTATGGAGTCAATCAGTTAATCCTTTGAAATTCATTGCACTCAACCAAACCAAACTTAATACTGCAATCATGAAATATAACTGAAACTATTGTAGATCTTTTGCACCCTAAATCTGAAAGTAGCTAATCAATCCCACACCTCTATCTAACTGAACTAGAAAATTTTACACTGTTAGGTGTAATCTTCTTTCCAATGTAACCAAGTGCGGAGTGGATTTATTGATAAACCATGTTGCCAGCAGCTAAAACTCTAAAGAATATATACAATATGAACATTAAATCCCATGGAAAACTTATACTCACAAGTGTACTTTAACAGCTGCTTCCTATGTAAACATCTTAGATTTTTTATCACGGCTGAGAGGAAAAAACATATATTGTTGATTTCAAGTATCAATGAACCTTGCATAACAGTAAAGGCAGCTGAAATTTTGAAATAGTGGGATCGGTTACCTAGTGGAATCGCCATATGACAAAGTGGAGTCATGAGGTGAAATAAATGCAACCAATAATAAATGTCTACTCCTTGTTCACCAGCAAGGAATAGATCTAATCTTTATCGTTCCCTGGAGAAAGATATCTTCGTTACTTCGCTCCTTGGCAACAACACCAGATGTTGTACCTGTTTCCTGTAGGGAGTCCTTGGCTACAAAAATTACGCCAAGAAACCAACTCAACCAACCTTTAGGTCAAGCTGGCCCTTGAACCAGAGGGGGATTCCTCAATGTTTATGAGGCTTTGTTTAATGTTGTTCACCTGTCACTGAACAACAGCATATGAAGCACAATGGCTAGATTTATGGTTTTAATTGGGGATGGTTGGCGATCAATGATAATCCCTAATCATGATTAAAGGCCTCTCTCACAAGGTCCCTTCTGAAAGTGTCAGCTTCCAGCCTGACAAAATGACTTAGCTTTTTCAAGAATTATAGTAGAAGAATGTAAGGGGATTCCTAATAATTGAGCAGTCAGATTGACTACTTAACAACTAAGGAAATTTAGATGTGTTTAGAAGATTTCTACAGCCCAACAAAAACATATTCAAAGGTAACATAAGGCCAAAGTGAAATCAATTCCAACAGGAGCTATTTTAGATAGATAGTCTAATAAGTTGATCTCTTTTAATGGCTATCTGAAAACATAAAGCAAAATCCAGACAAATAGGAGTTATCTTGGACAAACAGTCCAATATGATGATCTCTTTCTAAAGGTTATTATTTTGCAGGGAATTTTAGAGAGATTAAGACTTAATATACCTTGCCCAGACCTTTCTACAATTGCTTTGAACATATGTAGAAACAAGTTATGAAAACTCTAGAAATGCATACAACAAACAAAAAATTATGTTATAACTGGAGACGAAAGTCTTTCATTAGAATTCTTCAAGAGAAGCTATTACATAGTTTAAGAGCCTTGGCATCAAAAGCCAACACTGTTTATTACAAATGAAATAATATATATAGACAAGATCTCTCGTAATTGTTACAATAATTATGGAATACAATCCTGAATATAAAAATAAAACACTGTCTCTAAATTATTTGCTCGAAACTTTGAACTTCTTGCAAGTATCTTGCCTTGAGATCTAGAATTGGTTGAATGCCTAGTGAAAATCTGCAACAAAATCCTCAATTTGTTGATCCTTTGCTGCTAGGTGTTTTAGACTGATCTTCATTCCCTTGATGTCTAGAAAAAGGCTGAAACTATTTTCCCATAATCTGCTCAATGTCCCTTTAAACCTGATCAGTGTGCCATCCCCTTTGAATTCTATTTTTGTCATTTTCTGATTTTCGTCATCCTTTATTTTGTCACAAATATTTGAGGAATATAAAATTGTCAAATATTTGATTAAACTCTTATATGAATTTCAGGATTTAGAATTTCAATATATATATATATATATATATATATATATATATATATATAGTATATAATATTTAAATGATTTGATAAACCATCTACCGTGTATTGTTTTCCCTTTCCATGGATTCACAAAACCATGTGTAGTTTTTAAAATCCATGGCTTGTTTCTCCTTTTTCACCTTTCTCTATAAATTCATTTCCTGCCTGTAAATTCCTTTTACCCTTGTAGAATACCTGGATGGTTTTGCAAAACCATGTGTAGATTTGTGTGGTTGGTAGAGTATTTTCAGTTTACTCTTTTACTTTCATCTACAACATGATTTTACACCTATAAATCGATTTTACCATGCCTATAAATTGATTTCACAATGTTTCTTTTACCTTAATCTCCTATCGTGAAATGCATTTACATGAATGCCATTTTTGCTCATTTGTACATTGATTTCATATGAAATTTTCCCTTTTATTTTCTCTAATAAATTCGTGGCATCCATGAATTTCATTTTATCTATCATTGTAAAATCATTTTACACTTATTTTATTTCACCAACTTGGTCTTCCATCTATGAATTTCCTGTAAAATGTAGTTTCACCTTATCTTTGCATTTAGCCTCACATCCACATAGCATTTATTTCATAATCGTATCAAATTCCAAGCCACATTTATAAAAGTCAAAACAATATAGTTCATGGCTTTCGGAGGGGGTAGTGGTAAGTGGTTTAGTAAGGGGGCTGTGAAATTACAAGGCGGTGACAAGTAGGTTTGGGGCTCTGCCATTAAAACTGCTTTTTGGACCCCCCTCTTAATTAAATGTCGGAAGAGATGGGGGTCTAAAAGGTATTTTTAACCCTTGGATTAATGTGCCCATATCTCGAGGCATAGGAAAAAGGGGGGTTTTAAAACGTACGAGTGCGGGGCAGGCCATAAGTTTACCTTTTCACTTGGTTTGCAATTAGGATCGAATTTTTATAATATAATTTTAATTTAAAGTAAATATCTCAATAAAAATATATAATTATATTTTTATAAAAATAATATTTTTTAAATTAAAATTAATATATAGAAAAAGAATAAACCATTCAAAAGCATAATAATTATATCTCTCGGCATTTAGCCCAAAAGGAAAGTGGCAATTGCTCACTTATTTTTTTTTATTTTCAGTGTGCCAAAATATGTTACAACATCGGCTCTAATGGGGATTGCTTCCCCTGCGGAATGCAAAGAACTAGTAAACCAAATGCCTTATGTGTTGGCCATGGAGTCATACCATAAAATCATTGATCACTGATCAGTGATCATGTAATGTATAGACAATCCCCATCATCCAACTACTGCATATTAAACCTGAAATTGTGAATGGCAACTTATATTGCGTGCACTAATCCAGAGACTTATTCATTCTTAAATCTGAAAATTGAAAACTATTGAAATGAAACAACTGAAGCTATAAGTGGAAATAAGCGCAAGAGTGCCTAATTCATGGCCTATGGAGTCAATCAGTTAATCCCTTGGAAGTCATTGCACTCAACCAAACCAAACTTTATACTGCAATCTTGAAATATAACTGAAACAATTGTAGATTTTCTGTACCATAAATTTGAAAGTAGTTAATTAATCCCACACCTCTATCTAACTGAACTGGAAAATTTTACACGTTAGGTGTAATTTGTTTAAATTTTACACGTTAGGTGTAATTTGTTTTCCAATGTAACCAAGTGCGGAGTGGATTTATTGACAAACCACGTTGCCAACAGTTGAAAATCTAAAGAATCTATACAATATGAAAATAAAATCCCATGGAAAACTTATACTCACAGGTATACTTTAACAGTTAACAGTTGCTTCCTCTGTAGAAATCTTAGATTCTTTTATCACAACTGAGAGGAAAAAACATATATTGTTGATTACAAGTATCAATGAACCTTGCATAGCAGTAAAGGCAGCTGAAATTTCGAAATAGTGGGATTGGTTACCCAATGGAATCACCATATGACAAAGTGGAGTCGTGAGGTGAAAGAAATGCAACCAATAATAAATGCCTACTCCTTATTCACCAAAAAGGAATATATCTAATCTTTATCGTTCCCCAGAGAAAGATATCTTCGTTACTTCACTCTGCAACAACAATGCAAGATGTTATACTTGTTTCCCGTTGGCAATCCTTGGCTGCAAAAACTACGCGAGGAAACCAACTCAACAAACCTTTAGGTTCAAGCTAGCCCTTGAACTAGAGGGGGCTCCTTCAATGTTTATGAGGCTTTTTTTAACGTTGTTCACCTGTCATTGAACAACAACCTATGGCTGCAAAAACTACGCGAGGCAACCAACTCAACAAACCTTTAGGTTCAAGCTAGCCCTTGAACTAGAGGGGGCTCCCTCAATGTTTATGAGGCTTTTTTTAACATTGTTCACCTGTCATTGAACAACAACCTATGAAGCACAATGGCCAGATTTAAGGTTTTAATTGGGGATAGTTGGTGATCAATGATAATCCCTAATCATGATTAAAGACCTCTCTCATAGGGTCCCTTCTGAAAGTGTCAGCTTACAGCCTGACAAAATGACTTATCTTTTCCAAGAATTATGGTAGAAGAATGTAAGGGGATTCCTAATAATTGAGTAGTCAGACTGAATACTTAACAACTAGGGAAATTTAGATGCGTGTAGAAGATTTCAATAGCCCAACAAAAACATATTCAAAGGTAATAGAAGGCCAAAGTGAAACCGATTCCAAGAGGAGTTATTTCAGATAGACTGTCTAATAAGTTGATCTCTTTTAATGGCTATCTGAAAACATAAAGCAAAAACCAGTCAAAGAGGAGTTATCTTGGACAAACAGTCCAATGCGCTGATCTCTTTCTAAAGTTTATGATTTTGTAGGAAATTTCAGAGAGATTAAGACTTAATCTACCTTATCCAGACCTTCTTACAATTTCTTTGAACATATGTAGGAACAATTTATGAAAACACTAGAAAGACATACAAGAATTCTGTCATAACTGGAGGCGGAAGGCTTTCATTAGAATTCTTTAGGAGAAGCTATTACATAGTTTAAGAGCCTTGACATCAAAAGCCAACACTGTTTAGTACAAATGAAATAATATATATAGACAAGATCTCTCCTAACTGTTACAATAATTATGGAATACAATCTTGAATAGTATACTAAAAATAAAACACTGTCTCTAAATTATCTACTGGAAACTTTGAACTGCTTGCAAGTATCTTGCCTTGAGAACTGGAACTAGTTGAATGCCTTCTGACAATCTGCAACGTAATCCTCAATTTATTGATCCTCTACTGCTAGGTGTTTTAGATTGATATTCATTCCCTTGAGGTCTCGAAAAAGGATGAAACTATTTTCTCATAATCTGCTAATTGTCCCTTTAAACCTGATTGGTATGCCATCTGCCCCTTTGAATTCTATTTTTTTCATTTTCTAATTTTCATCATCCTTTATTTTGTCACAAATATTTGAGGAATATAAAATTTTCAAATATTTAATTAAACTCTTAAATGAATTTAGGACTTAGAATTTCAATATATATATTTAAATGATTTGATAAACCATCTACCAAATCCATGTATTGTTTTCCTTTTCCATGGATTCACAAAACCATGTGTAGTTTTTAAAATCCATGGCTTGTTTCTCATTTTCACCTTTCTCTGTAAATTCATTTCATGCCTATAAATTCCTTTTACCCTTGTAGAATACTTGGAAGGTTTTGCAAAACCATGTGTTGATTTGTGTGGTTGGTAGAGTATTTTCACTTTACTCTTTTACTTTCACGTGCAACATGATTTTACACCTGTAAACTGATTTCACCATGTTTCTTTTACCCTAATATCCTATCATGAAATGCATTTACATGAATGTCATCTTTGCTCACCTGTACATTAATTTCATATGAAATTTTACCTTTTATTTTCTCTGATAAATTCATGGAATCGGTGAATTTCATTTTATGTGTCGCTATAAAATCATTTTACACTTATTTCATTTCACCAAATTGGTCTTCCATCTATGAATTTCCTGTAAAATATAGTTTCACCTTATCTTTTCATTCGGCCTCCCATCCATTTATTTCATGATGGTATCAAATTCCATTCCCGCCACATTTACAAGGTGGTGACACGTAGATATGTGGGTCTGCCATTAAAACTACTTTTCGCAGCCCCCTTAATTAAATGTCGGAATAGCTAGGGATGAAAAGTATTTTTAACCCTTAGATTAATGTGCCCATATCTCGAGGCATGGGAAAAAGAGGGGTTTTAAACGTATGAGTATGTGTGCGGGGTGGGCCATACATTTACCTTCTCACTTGGTTTGCAATTATGATCGAATTTTTATAATATAATTTTAATTTAAAGCAAATATTTCCATTAAAATATATAATTACATTTTTATAAAAATAATATATTTTAAATTTAAAATTAATATATATAAAAAGAATAAACCATTCAAAAGCATAATAATTATATCGCTCACCATTTAGCCAAGAAGGAAAGTGGCAATTTCTCACTCATTTTTTTTTTTAATTTTCATTGTGCCAAAATATGTTACAATAGATCCAACCAATCTAACAAAGCTACACAATTTTCGGGTCTTGCCAATTTCTGCCACAGGTTCATGTTAGGTTTATCACATATCATTTGGCCTTTGAGTCAAGTCACCAAGGGCAGAACGAAACGAAAGTTATTCTAGTTTGAATCCCAAGAAAAGGAATTTTTTGAGTTGAAGCATTGCCTCTGCTCTGCATCAATGCTCACATTACTAGACCTGCAAAAACCATTTTAGGTTGAGACAGATGCCTTTGACTATGTTATCAGGGCAGTTCTTACTCATCAAGGTCATTTGGTGGCATATCATAGTGAGACACTTTCAAACATAGTCTAAAAGTACCCAACCTATGACAAAGATATGTATTCAATTATGCATGCCTTCTGACAATGAAAGCATCACATTACGGGGAAGGAAATGGTCCTCGACACAGACCACCAACCCCTACAATTCATACAGACAAAAGGAAGTTACAGAACGATTGCCATCAGAAATGGTCCACATATTTGCAACAGTTCCATTTGAACATCAAGTACAAGAAGTGAAGCACCACTAATTTTTCATATTGTTTCAACCGACAACCAATTATGGCGCTGACCACTATGCTCGACTGTTGTGGATATGAGACTTCAGGGTGGATGCATCTTTACAAGAGATATCTAGAATTTGGAAAAACATACCAGATGCTCCTAGACGACAAGCAAGTTCCATATTTTCACCTCCAGGGAACAATGTTATTCTAGTTGGGACACCTTTGTGTTCCTTCAAGCAAGCATGACAAGATGATTTGTGAGGTGCACTCTAGTTGAGCCACTAGAAATTTCGAGTAGAAAAGACAGTGGCAGTGTTGCAAAATTATTTTTATTAGGTGAAGCTTTGATAGGATGTTGGGAAGTATATCATATCCTGCACTGCCTGTGCCATTGCAAAATCGACGATCAAGAAGTAAGGCCTTGTTGATGCCTCTAAAATCGTAGCACCAACATTGGGGGATAACCACCCGATTTGGATCTTAGTGCAACTCCTTATCCGTTTGATATGGTGGCTACGATTAGATATTATGGGACCAGTTTCCCAATGAAGTGTGATTTGATGAATGGGTGTTTTAAATATGTAAAAAGATGATAGGGGTTTAATCTATAAGCTCTAAAATATGCAGATATATCTATATAGCCCAGGTGATCTCATAATAATGTGATTTTTGATGATTCCAAGCAGACAAATAATAATATAGATTATTTACTTATCTACAGAAAGATGCATTTAAATAATGATTACTTTGTTTAAGAAATTAAACAAAGTAATATGAAAACATATCGCATAACATACTAATATTTATCGCTGACATGTGTATATAATATAATAATTCTAAATCATTCACAAATGAAATAATACAGAGTTGTTTGAAAACATGTGAATACATCAACAATAGCAAATCAATGGAATGTTAATTACATAAAAAAAAAAAAAGACAAAAGAACGGTGATAGAAGTACCAAATGCATTTGAATCTCATTTATGCAAGTAACACTCTAGTTCAATCTTCTTATTTTGGAAACTCCAAGGAGATACAAAAATGCAAGTCTTTATGGAGCTCTTTCACAAAAAGTATGAACCTCGATCCACAGCTTATAAAAAATAAATTAAGAAGTGCAAAAGTGCAACCTTCTCAAATCTAGTTTTATACAAATTGAGGACCTTTTTTAAAGTGACATGAAAGGGTATTTATAGTAAAATTAAAAACAAATTGTCCATAAAACTTGTTGAGAGTTGTTGGAACTACCTTTATCAAAATATAGGATTTGAAATTCAAAAATAGAATTGTGATAAGCTTTGAAGAGATTCATCGCATCTAGGCTTTCTCTTGCATCTTTAACTGACAAATTGAGAGCATGCTTTGGATCTTTCGAGGATGACTCATCCTGGAGTGTAATTGTCCTGTGTATGTGGCATCTGAGAACTCGGGCATCATGCGATCAATAGCATCAACAAGGCACTTGATAGTCATCTGTTGGCTGTGCGGCTTGACCAAAAAGGACCAATGTGCATCCCAGTTAAGACCTTGTACTCTGTTAAGCCGTTCTTCCTTGGTGTCCAAATCTTGCTTCCATTTCTTCTCTAAAACTTTTTCCTTCAGAAGTATTCCTAGGGAACAATCAGAAATTAAATTGGCAGCATATAAGTTATCATTTACCAACTCAATAACATTATTCATTATAGCCCTGGCCCTGGAGGTAGCTCTTTCTGCTTTTATCAACTGTGTTTCCCATTCCGAAAACAATATCTCTTTATGAGACTCTTCAATTTTACGTAAGTTAGCAACTCTTCCATCTTTTGTGCTTTGCCAAGAGAGAAAATTTGTGACTTTATCATCCACATCTTCAAATTATAACATGGTATTAACTGCATGGTCAATCAGTGATGTCGTTATGATGCATAATGGATCAATAAAATATATCTTTTGGCAGAGTAGATTCAGTTGTTGAGATAAAACCTTATTTGCCTCTAAGGCTTCCTTTTTGAACTCTTCAACCTTGGGATAATCTTTGAATTGTCCCAAGTGTTATCACTCAGAAGTCTTCCCTAGAAGTTATAAAGAAGGAATAATTTGAGGTAACTACAAACCTAATCCTTTAGACTTGGGTTCTAGCCAACCTAAGTCCAGAGAGAGCTCTCTCTTTATAATTTAACTTCATTTTGGGTAGGATTTCAGGTTAGTTCTTAGTTCTCATGATTGTTTTGTTTTGATTGGGTGGTGGAATTAAGAAAGCAGATGGGAAAAATAAGTATTTAGGCCATTAGGCTATGGAGTTAATCAAAGAGTGGCTTTAACTAGATTATATCAAGCACTAAAGTAAGAGTTCACAGGGTAGGCTAGCACAGCGAAAACAAGATCTGCAGGTTCAAATGGATGAGATAGTCCTAACTAGGGAAAAGGGAAATGAAGAATCCTTAACCGAGATTAAATTGAAGAAAAGAAGGATGATCAGTAGCACAGGGAAACTAAGAATCCTTTACTATGGACCAAAGGGGGGAAAACTATGGAAGTAAGGGAGCAATTAAGGATTCCCAGACCAAGATAGTTTAGCAGAAAACGTATAGAAAGTAAACAGTAAAAATAGAGAGCATTTAAGCTAATTCTGAGGTATCATTCCTTGTTTACTTTTCAGATTTCATAAGAGACACATGTGAATATTTAAAACATGAAGATAAAACAATATTTAAACATGAAGAGATAATACTTATTTGGTTCCAACTGTGCACAAGAATCTAGGGAAATGTCCTTAGCTTTATTTCATAACCCAACAAAACCAATCTAGTCTTGAGTACAATAGCTCCTTGGCTCAATATAAAATGTCTACAGAAGTGTATTTTAATCCACCCTAATTACTTCAAAATATGAAGTATTTATACAAAATATGTTACAAAATATCTCATAACAATATGAGAATTATTCTAGGAAACCGAAAATATCTTCAAGCATGAAGATAGAGACAGATGGAGAATTGTCTTCTTGTTGTCCCTTTTATTGTAATTGTGTTGATTGTTGTAATTCGGATTTGTCTCTTTCAGTTGCTTGATACTCATGTTCTAGAATCACTTTATGTCTTTAATCTACTGATACTCTTTACCTACTACACTTTGACTTTGTTTTACCTGTTTTATCTAGCTATCATATAGATTTACTGCAGTAACTTTATAGTAAATCTGTCAGTTTCATCCACCATTCACTGTTAAGTAATTTCATCCTTATCATATTTCTATATATCTCGTCAGCTTCTGTATACTTGGAAAAAGTTGGCCTATTAATGAACACGTGCTTAACCTCAAGCTCTATGAAAAACAGATTTTCCATACTATCATATAATACCTTTCAAGTGGGCAAAGCTTTTACCCCTAAAGTGCTATCTTGGCTGGTGGCCAACTGGTTTAGTCTTTCAACATAATCATCTTGGGTCATCAGTTTGTCATGTATTACCATAGGACTGAGAAGTCCTTTTTCCCTCAAAATACCAAACTTTGTCAAAAATCTATCAATGTTTGCCTGGATGCTTTGGCACCTTTTCTCCAGATTGAGCATAAGGTTCCTCTTAATGAGGACCTTCTTTATTTCTATGATAGTTCCTGTTCTATCTTCTATTTCTAGTTCATCAAGCTGGTACATGTTTCTGTTGTTCAAAAATTCTATCAATTGGTTGCCTTCTTCAGGCTTATCTCCCAACTCTTCCATTGTCTTGTGGATTGCTTCTGTAGCCACTTTTACTAGTTCAGTTTGTTAAAAAATTACTTGAATAGATGGCCAAACATCATTGATAGAATCAATGATGTTGGCCTAAAGAATTTCCTCCATGTCTCCAAGTGGTTGTTGCAATGTCAAGTCCTTTTCAAGGACTTTTATTCTTTCTCCCGTTCTTTGATTCTTCTGAACTTCTTCCCTCTCTTGTATCTGTGCAAGTTTGAAATTAGTTTCCAAACTTGACACTTTTTCTCTAAGTTTCTTAAGCTCAGTAGCCTGGATGCTCATTTCCTCCATGGATTTTACGAATTCAGTTGTCTTTTCTGTGGATGTCGCTGCGCTTGTTGATGTACCTGTGACTGTACCTATGACTGGCATAGTTGTAGCTAGTGGAATTGTTGGTGTTAAGGAAGCAGGCAATGTGGAGGGTATTGCTGTAAAGACTGTAGGGATTACAGTCTGAGGAGTGGTCGCTAACTCACTCTATCTATATTGTATCATGTTATCCAACTCTTTTTCTTTTTCTTTTAGTTGTTCATTCAACTTAAGAACTAAGTCCATAAGCTCTTCCTCCTTCCGAGTTTCCAATACTTTAGTTGTCTAAGGATGATGCAAAGGAGGAATTTTGAGCTGCTTTTTTAGTGCATCTATGTCATCATTTTTCTTTTTAATAAGTTTTTATGAATCTTTCACAGCCTTGGGATCATGCCCTAGTTCTATGACTAAGTCCTCTAAGGACTTTATCCTGGTATCTTTGGTTTGTGAAGAGGCCTTCTCTAACTGGAATTGCACTGATATATTATTCAGCAAATTTTGGAGTTGGTGTGTTGTAATTGCCTTGTTGGTCAAAGTGGAATAGACCATTTCCCCAGTCTTCTTGTGTAATTCTAGTTGGCGAATAGGATGGATATCGTTTGCCAATACTTCAAAGTCTGTTTTCAAGTAATCTGCAATTGACCTGGGCTGTTGTGTAGTAGGCTTCATGAAAGTCATCTGTATTTTACCTTCTTTCAGATCAAAGGCTGACATTAGCGTTGTCTAATTAGTAGGAGCCATTTTGAGGTAATCTGCATAGCTTTGGGCCTTCAATTTTTCATTCCTGGCCTTTATTTCTTTGTATTTCTCTCTGATTTCTTGGCTCTGGCCACTTGGAGCTCTGAATGAAGATACTTCCATGCTCTATTGTCTCTCCAGCATTTGAGCCTGTGAATTGGAAGGTTCTTGTGTACCTCCCGAGGGAGTGGCCTGCCTGCTTTCTACTCTTTCTGTGCCTGCAGTTCCAATTGTTTCTTCAGTGAAATCTTGTTCTGAAAATGGATTCAACCTTTGACTCTTGACATAAGTCTGGGAACAAGTCTGCTAGAAGGAGTGGCCTCCTCTCTATCTCTCTTAGGATTTCTCTCCTCATTTAGAGGAGTCCGTAAAATAGGTGGATTAATCATGATATGTTATGGCTGAGCATGTTCTTCTTATATCTCTGGCTTCTCTGATGGCTCTTGCTCTTGAGGTCCTTCTTCTGTTGTTTACCCACTGCACTCCAGTGATTTCCTTCGAGATTGAAATTCTCCTGGCACCTGTAGAAATGAATCTTCATCAAGTCTTCTTTTTAAATCAATCAATACATTATTGACAGCAACTTCTGTGCTATCTTGGTATACCAAAGTGTTTTCCACCCATTCTAGTTGATTTGCATACTGTTCAATTTCAAGAATTCTGTGGTGGATATAAGGAGATAGTTTGTTCTTTTGTCTCCTATTGCAAATGAACTCTAAAGGGTCATATCTCCATATAAAACTTTGTTTTAGTTTCAGCCTTTGGAGAATTTCTTCTGCTTCCTTTCATGCTTTCCTACTGTTACATATAAATGGGCCAAGTTGATCTTTTATTCTAAGTTGAGATTTCTTCTTAGCCTTCACAAAATGCACCTCATATGAATTAATCGTTTGCCTGTAGTACTCCAGAGCAAACAATCTCATGGGGAGGTATCTAGGCAGTTTGTAGGGAGCAAACTCACATCCATACATTCTGATTTCAGTATGATTTTGGTACAAGTACCAATCTCCAACTCTATATTGTTTATACAACTATAGGACCCTCCTAATATCTGCACTGATTCTGGGGGGAGGACTTCCTAATAACATAGTTGCCACTGGGTACACAAAGAGATCTATGAAATCAATATAAGAATATTAAGAGTCATATAGGTGGATTAATGAAGTCCAGAAGACCACTGATCTATGGTTGCCTCTGGTATCAAGCTTTTGGAGTGTGATTGGGAATTTATTAGCTTGATAATACAGGAACAGATGATATAAAACTGAAGAATATTTGAACACTCTTTCATTGTCCATCCTCATGAATTGATCATGCATCTTATCTGCAATGAACTTAGCATAGTCAAACATAATGGCTAGGGGCTATCCAGGACTGTAAATGGACATAAAGGCTATAATAATTTCATCAACAAACTCACTTGTAGTCTGCCCTAACACACGGGATATCATTTCTATGATGTCTCGGCCAAGATCAGAGAATATGGTAGACATGTATGGTGGAGGATCCTTTGGAATGTATTTCTCTTCCCTAATGAAGGTCTGGAATAACTTAGCAAGTTTGATTGAGGTGAGTGCAAGTAATCTGTTAAGCAAATATCCAACAGAAAGAGGGGTCAAGTTTTGGCCTAGTTGTAACTGAAGCATTTCATTTATAGACTCAATAGTGATGGTAAATAATACAGAGTGGTCAGGGGTCATCATTGCTCTTTGGATGGGATTATAGTTCATATGGAAATAGTGGATAATCTCTGGGAAGATATGAACTCTAGGGAATTGGTACTTGGGTAAACCTGATTCCCAAATACCTATTTTGTCTACATGGTTCAAGTACTGGTCTCTGTACCTGCAGTATAGCTTCAAAGGGGATTCTTGGACAAAGGTATATTTAATTTGAAAATCTTTATCTGTCAATGGGAGATGTTCTAAATCCCTGTGGGGAGTAGAAATTGGTAGGACGTTCAATGCAATGGGAGCATCTATCCTTGGTTCTTGTGGATTCAAGGACGGGGGTGAAGGGATTTTAGTGAAATTGGGCAAAACTAGTCTAATTCAAAGTATTTGGAGTCACTGGGAAACTGTCTTACTGAACTACTTAGTAATTTAAAGCAATTGAGTCAAGGTTCGGGAATAAAATAAGGTTTCTCAGTGAATTTGGGTAAATACCTGGTTTCGGATTTGAACGGAGTGATGGGCAACTGTGCACGGTTTGCAGGAAGCGCACGTGACTGAAATGTGGTCTGGAGTTTCAGAAGCTTTAGCAAGTTGGCAGTTGGACGTGGGTAGATGGTTGCACGTACTCTGGTGCTTGCATGGAAGTCTGAGCAGTCTCTTTCATGATAAAACTAAAAACAATGAGTTTTTTAGTTTTATTCACAAAGTCAACTATTTTTGTGGGTACGCGGGGAAAGGTACATTTGGCGTTAGTGGGGGATGAGAAGTTTTGTCATCTAGTGGGAGGCGGTAAGCAAGTTCATATCGCACTGGTTTTGGGCTAGAGCAGTTTTCGGGGTAGGCCGCCCGATGCCTTTAATCAGGTGCCACGTAGAAACGGGGTGAATAGTGAAACCACCCATTTCGAGCGGGTAAAGGTTGGCTTTCAGAGGCTGCCCGATATGATCGTCGACCGTTGGATCAAAAGGGACCAGATCGTATGGTGATCGGGGTGAGGATTTGATATGACGTTTAATGGAGGGGCCTGGCAGACGTTTAAGCATGGCAGGATTAATTAAAGTTATGGAAATTATACTCAAACAAAATGAAGTTTGTTCTCTTTATGTAACTTCTTACGAAATTTCAATCTAATGCTTAGAGAGAAAGTTATGATGATTTTCCCAAGGTCACCTGTTCAGGATGTAATTTGGGAGTCTGCAAAAACCCTAACCTCCTCAGATCATATATATGAAAATATAGCGAGCCAAGATCTGAAATTTGGGCCCAAGGTTCAGAGTGATTTCGTCTCAAACATGTTTTTTTTTCTTCTTAAACATCACAAAAAAAAAAACTCTAGTGAAAATTCCACAATGACTTATTTGGAGCAGTGAAACCCTAGAATCCAAAGCTTTGATATCAAATGTTATGAAACCAGCTCACAAAAAGATAGAAAAGATAGATCAATGCCTTAGAAATAAGCCTCTTGAGGGGGAAACCTCCTTGACATTACACAAATGAACAATTCTTGGATGATACAAATGAAAAGACCTCCTTTCCATATATAAAAGTCTAAGGGGTCATAATATAATCAGAGTGACATAACAATAATAATGTAAGGGAAAAATAATAACAATAGTGGGCTTATATGGGGCACAATAATAACAATTTGGGGACTACATGGGCACAACAATATAATAAGGGGGTTGTACTAATAACAATAAGGTGTTACACTAGTAGTATAGGGACCTAACGACGAACGACCTGAAAGTCAAACCTAGAGGAATGATTAAGAACCCAAGTTTGCACAACTAGGTAGATAGGGATCGAGACACGTCATACCAAAGGTAATACCTGAAGGGAGAGTGCCCAATGTTTCATGTTATAATAGACCAGAGGCTTGAGGGTTGGGATTACCCAAAAGTTACAATATGTTGCACAAAGTTTCATCACCAGGCTGGAATGGAGTGGGTGGAGCCCACCTGGCCTATGCCTAACCTGAAAATGTAATTTGGAGTGCCCAAGGTTATGCACCATAATTTTAAATGCCAAGACACATCGGTACTATTCTAAATTCCTTCCACCATTTGTTTAAGCAAGGTTTCAATTTTGAATCATACATGCGTAGTGTATAGCGCTTTTCTCCGAGGCCTATATTGTGAAGAGTTTTGACTCTTAGGGCTATAAAGACAACTTGAACTTGGTGGTTTTGCTAAGAGATTTTTTTTACAGGGCATCGACTGCAAAAAGGGGCCAATTTTAGAAACTCTAATGGACTATTCACATCACATAGTCAACTATAAGTTGACCATAATAGACCTCCTCAACCATAACTCTAATATATTCATCCAGAGTCAACCATGGACTACTAATCCTTCCGTCTAAAGATGGTGGTGTCAAATAACATAACGAAATTAGTAAATGTGGTTGATATAAATTGATGAGTTCCATTTGTTTACCTTTATATGAAAAGTGACATATAAAATATTTTATATCGACTTATATCAACCACATTTACTAATGTGATTATGCTAGTCCTATGTATTCTCATATTTATGCCCACTGCATATGACCTTCTATCCACATATATCCCAAGATTATCCATATGTTTTCATAGCCAAATTCATTGCATGTTTTTGTTCTCAAATTGATTGAAAGTTAATGGATAAATGAAGAGTTAAAAGAATTATTATGAAAAAATAAGAAATTGGATATAAACTATGAAGGTTTGTCTTAATTGAATTAATTAAAATGTGGAGAAAATATTTATGTGGTGTTGATATCAATTTCTCACTTCAATTAAGTAAGAGGAGATATACTAAAGAGGTATTTCTCATCAAATAATTAAAATTTGACGTTCTTGTAATATTAAGATAAAATTGTGCCCCTCATGAAAGGATGTGTGATCATATACATTGTGTTTTTGTTTTCTATTGTAAAATAATATGGTGGGAATGGCATCATAATGGCATTAAAATAAGAGATCCTTCATTTATGGAAGATGTAGAGAATGATATAAAGAATAATTCAATAGGATCGTTATTTAGGATATAATATAAAAGAATTACATTAATAAAGGAAAGGTTGATAAATTATGGATGAATGAGAGGGAATGAGCTGATTGTAGAGAATTGAAGAAGAAAAAAGATAACTAGAGAATAAAATTAAATTTCTGAGAGAGGAATGAGGTGACTACAAAAACTTGAGAAGGGTAGAGTGAACTAGAGAAGAAAATATTAAAGATCAAAGAGTCGAAGTACGTGACTACAAAAAATCAAAGAAGAGAAACTAAACCAAAGAAGAACATATTGGAGATAATTGATAAGAAAGGGTTGGTGTCTTATATAGGTTTTGTGTACAAAGTAGCTGAGGGGATTGGTTCCTCCTATAGGTTGGTAGGATATAATATAACAGAATTAAATTAATAAAGGAAAGGTTAATAAATTGTGGATGAATGAGAGGGAATGAGGTGATTGTAGAGAATTGTAGAAGAAAAAAGCTAACTAGAGAATAAAATTAAATTTCTGAGAGAGGAATGAGGTGACTACAAAAACTTGAGAAGGGTAGAGTGAACTAGAGAAGAAAATATTAAAGATCAAAGAGTCGAAGCAGGTGACTACAAAAAATCAAAGAAGAGAAAAGTAAACCAAAGAAGAACATATTGGAGATAATTCATAAGAAAGGATTGGTGTCTTATATAGGTTTGTGTGTACAAAGTAGCTGAGGGGATTGGTTCCTCCTATAGGTTGGTACCTATAAAGAAATAAAGGGGATTATTTTTATTATAGGTTGGTACATACAAATATTGAGGGCATTGGTGTCCCCTACATTTTGGTGCCTAGAAGGATTATACAAGTAGCTTGAGTAGGTTGGTTCCTTTAAAGAACAATAAACTAAAAGGAGTTTTGGATTTATTCCCTTATGGGTTTCCATGTATATACTGTGATCCATGTTCCACCTACAAGTTTTATTTCTATGGTGCTATAATTTTTTATAGAAGTAAAAAAATGTATTATAATGATTCCCCCTTGGCCCTCTCCATATAATTATGATTCCAACAAGTTCATGAGCAAAAAGTTGATGCCACAATGTGACAACCATATCTTAGTGTCTGATCATTTCATAATGGTCATCCATAATCAATGATGTTGAAATATGGTCTAACAGATTCTTAATTGTCAAGAAAATTCAAACATGGACAATCATAATTGATAATGTCAAATGTGGTAACAAAATATCAATGTCACAATGATAAAACATGTCATAGTGGTCATCCATTATGATATGGTTGACCATGGTCAACATAGTCAACCTTTTTAAACCATAGTCGACCTTAGCTAACCATATGTTGATCATTTTCAACCATAACTAACCTTTTTCAACCATAATTAACCATGGTCAGACTTAGTCAACCATGTGTTTACCATATGTAACCATGGTCCATTTATAACATGGGAAAATGATCTAGGTGGATATTGGTGGCCACCCACCTATTAATTATAGCACAATTTACTAATTTTTGTAGTTTTTCGAGTCCTCAACTTCTCAAGCCATTTTGAGACCTTAAACATCATTTTTATGGAAAATAAGAAAAATTGTAGTCTATGGTATTGGTTTATAATTGGAAGTTGTAGTCCTTGGATAGATTTTTCCAACGAGGTATTGTACGCATGAAATTGGGATCGTATGCCAAAGTCACAGCCCCAAGAAGTTAATGTACCAATTTACCCCAACGAGGCCCACAAACTTTTGGAACTTCATCTCCTAGGGTTAAGGATTTTAGATGTTTAAGGTTTTCCATTATTTCTAAATAATAAGTGTTCCTTTGATCCTCATTATAACATAATTCAGAAGGCATGTAGTTGCACATATCTTCTAAGAGATAAGTTACCATCACGTGAGCTAGTTTATTTCCATTTTGCATGTAAACATTTTTCATTACTTTGTTATTAATGAATTGAAGTTATGTTTTCATTATATCTCTGTGTTTTTATTTATATTTGTCTTTCATTTTCTCCCTTCATAAATCTGGATCATTGGTATTAGAGTAGTCTCCTCTTTCTCTATTTTTATGTGAATGTCCCTAATGAGGTCGAGATATAAGGAGTTGGGATTTGAACTAGTTGAGCCTTTGCAAGACAGTCCTCCCCGACATTGATGACCTCCCATGGCAGAAGAAAAGAAGGATGATGAAGCATGAAATCTTATCATACTTTTGCTCAAATAAGCTCTCGAGCAGAAAAGAAATGATATGACAAACAACTTTTCCCTGATCCTTCAGTGGATGCCCATTGGTAGCACATATTCATCCAACAGTCACTTTGGAGGCACCACCTCCTTCAAGGTACAAGTAAACTTTGATATACCTATATTCGAATGGCACATAGATGTAGATGTTGTAGATAAATGGTTGAATCTGTCAGAACATTATTTTTTGGTTCATAGCTTCTTCGATGGGGAGAAAATTACTTTTATAATGCTTAAGGTTCCCCCCCCCGTGTAAAGTATTGGTGAAAAAATTATTGTGAGAGAAGGATTGAGGAACCCTCTTTGTTTACAGTCGCCCCCTCTTGGAACTCTTTTTGAGATGATCCTAAAGAAGAATATTACCATGTAGGGAGCTATGAGGACAAGTACATATGTGGACCACACACCGACAGCAAAGTGACCAAAATGTGCATGAGCTCAAAAATGCTTTTCATACTCTACACACAAAGTTGGGTATCAAAGACTGTGAGCAATGTCTAGTACTCAAGTACCATGGTTTTCTTCACAAATATATTCAAGGAGAAATGGAGTTCCTGTACATCCCCTTACTTGATGCAACGCTACCAAGAATGAAAAAAAAAATAAAAAAAAGCACAATTTTGGATTCACGAACTAGAACTAGGGAAAGAGCAGCCCCAAACTGTAGGAAAAAAGAAAAAACAAAGACGGAGCGGCCTAGGAAAACCCATCGAAGCCACAAGAAAAGAATGGTACCATGAAGATGAAGAAGGAAACATAAAAGTGATATGAGTTCCACAAGAGCCCCTCTCACAACACAAATGAGTGTTGTGCCAAGAAGTCATTGGTGGTCAAGCTGGAATCTTCAAAGTCTAATGCATCTTTTGATTCTTATCCAAAAACATACATGGGGAGTAACAAGGGGAAGTAGATTATTGACACAGAATCTAGAGCCACTATTGCCACCACTAAGGTCCAAAATATTGAGCCCAAAAATCCAAACGAGGGGGAGTGTCTCTTCCACTCACAGATGTTGGTGAAGGATTCATCATTGCAGTTCATTTTCAACAACGAAAGCCAAAAGAACCTCATTTCAGTAGAGGACATGAATCAGTTGGGGTTACTAACCACACCACACCCACAACCGTACACCACCTGGTGACTTCATCAAGGACGATATCTCCATGTCAACCAGCAGTGTCATATTCCCTACAACAAGCACTACACGGATGAGGTATTGTGTGATGTTGCTCCTCTTGATGTTTGTGATGTATTATTAAGTTAGCCATACTTGTGGAAGCATCATGTTGTGTATGAGTTTAGGCCTTGCACTGCTATTATTACTTTGGGAATTAAGTTATGCAAGATATCAGAGGTAGTCCCGCCTTCCACCATCTCTTTGATCTCCACTAAGAAATGCAGTAAGATCATCTCCCAAACCGAGAATTTTTTATTTCTTTTCTATTCATTCTTAAAGTAAGGGGAAGATCGTGGCCACATCCATGGACCCTAAGAAAGCTTCCTCCATGCAGCAGAAGTAGGTGGATAAGATCATGGAAGAATACAGGGACATCTTCTCCTCACCCATAGGGGTTCCCTCACAGTTTTAGGTTAATCATTCGATTGATCTAATCCCTATATCACCTCTACCCAATGGATCGATATACCGCCACTCCATTCTAAAAATGAAGAGATCAAGTGGCAGATCCAAGAGCTACTACAAAAAATTCACACCCGACCAAGTTCATCACCTTGTGGGAGCCTGATTATATTTGTACAAAAGGAGGATGTGACCTAGAGGCTCTATCAGGCAGTGAACAAAATCACTGTCAGGAATAAGTATCCAATCCCATGGATTGATGACCTTCTTGACCAGCTCAAGGGGGGAAAGTATTTTAGTAAGATCAATTTTAAGTTTGATTATCACTAGGTTCCAATAGAGCCCATAGATGCATGGAAGACCACTTTCAAATCAAAGGAGGGCCTTTTTGAATGGTTTGTCATGCCTTTTAGGTTGACAAATGCACCTGCAACTTTTATGATGTTGATGGATGACATCTTGTGGCCCTTCATCAACTGATTTGTGGTTGTATATCTAGACGCCATCCTTATCTTTAGCAAGAGTTTGAAGGATCACTTGCAACACATTCAAAGGGTCCTTCAAAGCGTACGATAGCACAAACTATTCGCCAACCTAGAGAAATGCACCTTTGGCATGGGTCAGGTCCAATATCCGGGTTATGTCGTGGATGAGAAAGGCGTGAATGTGGATCTGGCTAAGATCCAATTCATTCTAGGTTGACTAACCCTAACCACTCTAATAGAGTATTGCAACTTTTTGGTCCTTACCAATTTTTATCAAAGGTTTGTGTTGGAATTCTCCCATATCACTTAGCCTTTGAGTCAAGTTACAAAGGGTAGAGTGAAAGCAATTTTTTCTTGGTTCAAGTCCCAACATAAGGCATTCATTGAACTGAAGCACCACCCCTGCTCTACACCTATACTGACATTGCCAAACCTGCAACAGCCATTCGAAATCGAGATGGATGCCTCTGAATATGTTATTGGTGTAGTTATCAACTAGTAAGGGCATCCCATGACATATCACAGTGATATACTTTCCAATACAATTCAGAAGTACCACACCTATGATAAAGAGATGTACTCTATCATGTAGTCTTTCCAAAAATGGAAACATTACATTTTGGGGAATGAGACAGTCATCCACACATATCATTGACCTCTTCAGTTTATATAGACACAAGGGAAGTTACAAATGATCGCCATGAGAAGTGGTCTACATATATTCAACAATTACCCTTAAACATTAAGTAAAAGAAAGGTAGCACCAATCATGTTGTATATTTCCTCAGTCAACCCCCAGTTATCGCACTAACTACTGTTCTCAACTCTTATGGCCACAAGACCCTTGGATGGCCACAAATGTAAAAGAATGATTCAGAGTTTGAGACCACTTAGTAGATGCCAGTGGATTGCAAGCAAGTTCTAAATTTACACAAAATCCACACATCTATAGTTCGAGGATGATAAAGCAACCCGATTTATTAAACACATCCAACATATTTTCTAGCAAGTGCATGACATCTTGGATAAATCCAATTCCAATTGCAAGCAGTTACATCATTAACATCGGGTGTCGCATAACTTTCAAATAGGTGACAAATTCTGTTGCATTTGCAGAAAGAACACCTTACTGGAGCCCATCAGAAGATAAAACCACTCTGATATGGGCCTTACACTATCACCAAGGGTATGGGAGACAATCCTTTTGAGCTTAGCATTCCCCCACTCCTTGGCTTACACCCAGTGTTCTATGTGGACTTCCTTTGGGCAAACTTTCCACCATTACTAAACACATCAGAAATTAGAAAACAACTCACACCAACAGAGCTGAACCGAGACTGCATGGAACATGCCACAACTAATTGGATCATGGAGACGAAGATCAACAACACTTGCCAGCAAAATATACAACTGTAACGGGTTTTCAAAGATATCCAACTCCTCAACCAAGGCATGTGGCTTACAAGGGAGCAAGTTCAACATAATTTTCCCCATCTCATGGAGGAACTCAATGCAATGGGGACCATTACTTCCTAAGGTGGGGGGGGTGATCCAGGTGGATATTGGTGGAAATTAGCCTATTCCAATTGGATCCCCACAATTGTTTCTTTCAGTTTCTTTAATTGTAGCACGAATTACTAGTTTTGGCAACTTTTCGAGCCTTGAACTTTTAGAGTCACTTTGAGGCCCCAAACGAAGTTTTTTTTGTAAAATGGGCATACCCATAGCTTGTAGAAGAAAGTCGTATTCCTCAAATAGATCTTCCAGTGAGGTATCGTACACATCAACAATAGATCTTATGCCAAAGTTATGACGCCGACAAGTTGATGTATCAATTTACCCTAACGGGGCCCACTTACTTTTGGTGCTTCATCTCGTAGGGTTAGGTTTTTTGGATGTTTAAGGTTTTCCATTATTTTTTAATAATAAATAGGCCTTCAAGACTCATTGTAACATAGTTTAGAAGGCATGTAGTTGTCGAATCTCTTCTCAAAGATAAGCTACCATCGCCTATGCTAGTTTATTTCCATTCTGCATGTCAACAGTTTTTGGTACTTTTTTATTAATGAATTGAAGTTTGGTTTCATTGTATCTCGGTGTTTCTATTTATATTGTATTTCAATTCGTTCCTTCATAAATATGGATAAAAAACCACGGTAATTTATGGTCAAAAAATATTTAATAATGGTTTGCATGGTCAACATGGCTAACTATGGTCAACAATGGACAATGTGGTCGAACATGGTCAATCTTAATAAACCTAGGCAGCATAGTCATTGATTGTTTACCATATTCATCTATAGGCAACTGTTGAAAACCTTGAACAACGATGGATACCCATAGTCAATCATATGTTGACCATAGTCGACCATGTTTGGTTAAGATCAACTATGGTCAAACAAACTCATACATGGCCAAACATTATCAAGATGGTCAATCATGGTCAACATTTTTCAACCATGATCAATCATGGTCATGTCCATTCAACAATAGAAAACCTTGAACAATAATGGTCAACCCATGCTCTATTATGCTCAAGATGGGAAACTATGGTGAATCATGGTTAAAATGGTTTAGCATGGTGAACCATGTTGTTCGTGGTCAAACATGGTCAACCATGGCCATCCATTGTCAACATGGACAACTATAATCTATTACAAAAAAATGTTATCAACCATGGTCAAATTTATCAAACATGTTCATTCATCGTTAACATGGTCAAACCATGGTCAACCATCATCAACCATGATCAAACATGGTGAGTCACGATCAATGATAGTCAACCATAGTCAATCATAATCTATCATAGTCAATTGTAGTTAGCTATGTACGAGCATGGCCATCCATAGTCAACTATATGTTGACCATAATAGACCTCCTCAACCATAGCTTGAAGATATTTAGCCATAGTCAACCATAGTCTACTAATCCTTCCTATTGAAGATAAGGGTGTCAACTAGCACAACTGCATTACTAAATGTGGTTGATATACACTAATTAGTTCCATTATTTTTACCTTTTATATGCAAAGTGACATATAAAATGTATTAGATAATCTTGTGTCAACCATATTTACTAATTTTAGTCCAATGTATTCATTATTTTCTCTCATATTTATTCCCATAGCAGATAACTTCCTATCTACATATATCCCGACATCATCAATATGTTTCTACAACTAACTTCAATGGATGTTGTGATTGTCAAATTCATTTACATTTATTGGATAAATGAAGAATTAAAGGGGATTACTACATAAATTAAGGATTTGGATATGAATTACAAACGTATGTCTCAATTGAATTAATTAAAATGTGGTGAATTTTTTTTATATGGTGTTGATATCAATTTCTTACTACAATTAATTAATAAAATATAGATTGTAGAGGTATTTCTCATTTCAAGTAATGAATATTTGATGTTCTTTCAATATTAAGGTAACATTGTTCCTTCATGGAAGGATGCATGATTAGAGAAACTATGTTTTTGTACTCTATTTAAAAGGATATTGTGGGAATAACATCGTAATGGTACTAAAATCAAAGATCATTCATTTTGGAAAGATGTAGATAATGACAGAGAGAAGAGTTGGTAGGATCTTTATTTAAGATACAATGAAAATAATTACATTAGTGAAGGAATGGTTAATGAATTGTGGATGAATGAGAGGGAATGAGGTGGCTGCAAAAACTTGAGAAGGGAAAATTGAATTGGAGGATAAAATATTAGAGATTGGAGAGAGGAAGTAGGGGACTACAAAAAAATGAAGAAGAGGAAAGTGGACCAAAGAAGAAAGGATTGGAGATAATCGATTAAAGGGGATTGGTGTTTCCTATAGGTTGGTGCGTACAAAGTAGTAGAGAGGATTGGTGTCTCCTATAGGTTAGTACCTATAAATTAGTAGAGGGGATTGTTATTTATTGTAGGCTAATACATAGACAGATTGAGAGCATTGTTGTACCCTATATTTTGGTTCCTACAAAGATTGTAAGAGTAGGTTGGTTCCCTCAAAGAAAAATCAATCCAAAGAGGTTTTTCATTTCTTCCTTGATAGGTTTCCACATATATCCTATGATCCATGTTCTACCTCCAACTTTTTTTTAATTGAAAATTGTATTATATTGATCTAACCCACCTCCCCTCTTAGTATTATTGCGAATCCAACAATTTGATGAAGTATGATGTTAAATATTACCTTATGGTGATGAAAATTCAATACTACCTTAATTTTTGCTAGATATAATTTTATACCTTTAAATGAAGTATGATGTCGTCAACTAACATCATTAATTTTTTTCATTATTAACGACTATGGCATTCCTTACATCTCATTAACAATTTATATACATTAGCCAAAGCTACATCAAATTGATCACCATAAGTTGTGAAATTGTCCACGTAAATTTCCACATATTCATGGATGAAGTAAGAAAATAGTCCAATTACTTCTTGTTGGAAAGTTGTAGGAATAAAGTAGGAAGATGTCACTGAGGGAGATATCAACATGGTTTTGTCACAATCCTCGGGAGCGATTTGAATTTGGTTATATTTGCTAAATCTATTGAGGGTAGAGAAATATTTCCCCCTCGCTAAGGTATCCAACACTTGGTAGATGAATGGGGATAGGAAGTGAACCTTATGAGTTGACTTGTTAAGTTATCTATAATCTACACAAATTCTCCACTTGCAATTGTTTTTGGGTACAACGACAAGAGGGGAGACTCATTGGCTATTAGAAATAAGGTAGATAAATCATGTTGAAAGCAAATTCCACAATTGCTCTTTGATGAGCTCGATTCATTCATCAACGAGGTCTAATCTTCCTCATGCATGTTAGATGTCAACTAGCACATATACATTATTAAAAGTGATTGTTATGTGCGAATGAATACGATCAATTTTTTCAAGGTGAAAAATTTCTCATCATGGCCATGAAATAAAATGATCATCACACTGTGTGATGAAAAGAATAATTCTTCATGCAAGGAAAAAAATCAACAATATCAACCATTTACAAAACATGTAACCATAATCACCCATAGTCAACCATTTCTTTCCTGATATATTAATAAAATATTTAATATACTTTATTAAATATATATGGAATACTCTATTAAAACCACCAATCTATAAATATATATGGACTGTTCTATCAATATGATTATGTTAACGATAAAATGATAAAATTTCACTCCAAATAGGTAAATCCCTTAATTTGATGTGTATTGACCATTAATTTAAAAATAAATAAACTATATTAATACATTCAAGATAATCCTGACTCGACTATAAATTATCTATTCAAATATATCATCATAGAATGCATCATATGGTAACATGAATTTATACAATGCTGATATCAGTTTCTCATTTGAACTAATTAAGGTGCCTGTGATTGGGATATCGCAGTGGGACATTTGATCGTGCATCGCAAATTTTTAAAGGTGTTTTATGATAGTCACATGGAAAAGCGTGATTTGCGATTTGCGATGAGGATCTCATCCTTGGGTTATTTTGAAATATTTTTCAAGGAAACTTCTTAGAGTTAGGTTTTATTATCCTAAGACTAAAATTTAAAAAGGGTCCTCATTTATATCTCTAACCTTAGCTATTGTTATTCATAAATGGGGGATTGTTTCATATTATAGCAAGAGCATGATGTAGGGGTATCTATAATTTCTCTTTGACCGAGAGGTCAAAATATTTTACTGGAGGAGTTGGTTCCTAAAAATTTGGATTGTTAGGCCAGAAATTGTTTTAATTTTCCTCGTATTTCAGCAAATTAGTCAAATTGTTTTAGCAGTTGTAGTTTAGGTACATTTTTCTCTAGCTTAGTCCTCATATTCTATCTTCGAGGATAGTAACTAAATTAATGTAATATTCATATATTTGATTAATGAAAAGAAAGAGAAGTGTGGTGGAGTGTGATTTTTTTTCACAAGAGATCTATGTTGTGTTTCATATTAATCCATTCTTCTCCCACAATCCTACAGAAAAATCTGTGTTTTGATTTTTTGCCTTACATTGAGTTGGTGTTTGGAGCATTGAAATGGATGAGATAAAGGGATAGGATTTATCCAGATAAATGCCTTAGAGGCATCACAAATAAGAGAGGAAACCTAAGGGCCAAAGAAAACTAGAGGGACAAAGAAACGTGGTTGAGACTAAGTCCAATAGGCCAACGCTTATTGGATTTCATTATTTTTGGAAAGTTTGTTAGTTGTTGGGGGTTAGGATCATTACTTTCCAGATTATGGGACACAAATCTAGCTGGCGGCCCAGATAAACTATAAGTTGAAAGTTGAAATTGTAAGTCAGAAGGAAGGACATGGATGCACAAACTAAAGGAGCAAGTGAGGAGCTTTGATCTTGTGGGAAACTATAAGCCCAACTTGAAGGTTTCACCTCGGCGACACTCATAAGCACCATGTTATCAATGCGTCGAGCTCATATAAGTGGGCTAGAAGCATTAGGAGTGGGACCTAATTGAGTGCGGGTGTTGATAGAACAGATGTTATGAAACCAGCTCACAAAAAGATAGAAAAGATAGATCAACGCCTTAGAAATAAGCCTCTTCAAGGGGGAAACCTCCTTTACATTGCACAAATGAACAATTCTTGGATGATATAAATAACAATACCTCCTTTCTATATATAAGAATCTAAGGGGTCATAATATAATCAGAGCCGACATAACACTAATAATGTGAGGGCACAATAATAACAATAGTGGGCTTCTATGGGGCACAATAATAACAATATGGGGACTACATGGGCACAAAAATATAATAAGGGGGTTGTAATA
>APFE031533820.1:197339-247356 GCA_000404065.3 Pinus taeda | reverse complement strand
ATTATTATTGTTATGTAGGCTCTGATTATGTTATGACCCCTTAGACTCCTATATATATAAAGGGGGTCTTTTCATTTGTATCATCCAAGAATTGTTCATTTATATAATGTAAAGGAGGTTGCCCCTCGAGGAGGCTGAATTCTAAGGCATTGATCTATATTTTCTATCTTTTCTTGAGATGGTTTCATAACATATTCCTCGTTCATTACCCAACAACATTATAGTAAAGTAAAATTGGTCACCTCATAGGGGTGTAACATCCCATAACCTTGTAGATATTAGGAAGTGCGATATCAGTTTATGGGCATTCGAGAGTATGGAGAGTATCGAAAGGGGTATCTAATAAAAGGAGGAGTTTTTAATTGGAAAGATATATTTGGAGGGGGCTTTCAAAAAATGGTTTAGCGAGTGATTTATCGATATCAAGTGAAATTATAGGTATTTGTTACCCAACAAATGCACGTGCTATGTCTCTAGTTCATTGAGTGAAGACTTTATGTGATGTCCATAAGTTTTGGAGTCTACTCTCTAATAGAGATGCATGGGGTCTTACATTCTTCTAGATCATAGTCAAGTTATATGTTCCTATACATAGCATGTTTATGTAGACTTTTCAAGGTCTACTTGTAATCAACATTTTCTTTGGGAATCATAAAAAAACTCTAAGTTTTTATATATTGTTTAGATTATGTCTGGTCAGTTCCATCTACATGGTTGAATATTTAAGGCCATGCTTAGATGTGTTTCACATGTGTGACTATAATAATCATTATGCAAGTCATAGTAAAAAACTATAGTTCTAGAATAATGTTGCCTTGTAACAAGACCAAAGAAGCATGGCTAAGAATGGTTGGTATTTCCCTTCACTAATGAACATGGTGAGTTTACACTTCAACTTGTTAAGGTGGGCTCATCTTATCTTGATATTTAAAGTTAATAGCTTCATACTTCCTATTTGTACATCACTAGGGAAATCAAATTTGGTATTAGAGATTCACTAATATTAGTAAGAGCATTGAAAAAAACCATAGCCAACCCAATTTTTGCAACAAAGAATATATAAACAACACCATGGAAGCTAAGAGAGGTGAAACCACATAGAGAAAAATAAACTGCAGCTCAAGTGCACTAAAGGGAGATAACCTAAACATAAGGTAAACAAAAACAAAAGAAAGAATTCAAAGAGGTCTAGTGATTTTACATTATATAATTTTTATAAAATCTAATAAAAGATCACAATACGCAAAAATATAAAAAAAAACATGTATTTATATATTTATTGTATACAACTAGTGCATGGATCTATGCATTTATGGGTAACGCTTCTCTTATGGCTCAATGGTTATGTTCGGTGGGGGGTCTTATATTTAGCTAGGTGCACAAAGAACGAAAGAAACCAACTTCATATCAACTAGCGAAATATAAATAAGCTCCTTTTAGGACACTCAGAAATACAATGAAAACTTAGTATACTCAATGACTATGAAATCAAATCAACATAAAATGATTAACAACATCCATATAAAACCCTCATCAATATGGAAGTAGTATTTTTACAAATGATAGGTTCATTATAGTACACTATTAATATTCTTTGGGTTGGAAAGAAGATTACCTAAAGAAAAGAAAACATAGAACAACATATTCTCAAGAGAAAAAACCTTCATGCATGAATGTCATAGAATCTATCAATTTAATCTGAGGTAGCATCGCCTGGCGATGGAAACAAAGAGATAGAAAGATATAAATCAAGAAAATTTTATTCTTCCCTTCCAGGCAAGGAGAAGTTGATAATGAAGTGCATGTGATGTTGTGATGTACTGTATATCAGGAAGGAAGAAAATTAATAAAGGAAAAAGATTTGAATAGTTTATATAGAAAAATAAGTTTGGCCTCTAAAAAAGTGATTATATGAGGATTGATAGTAAACAAGGAAGAAAAAAAATAGAACCTAAAGATCTAAATGGTATAAGTTTTCATAACGTGTTCAAATTTTCCTCTAAGTAAGTTAGCAATTATATGAAGAATGTTTTAGAATTGAGTATATACAAAACACACAGAGTAAGTTGAGACAACCTTGAGGAGTTTTTTGTATAAATTTTGTTATAAAATCTCGTTCCATGCAATATTTAATGCAGAGCCTTTTGAAGAGAGAGTCTAGTCTAGTCTACAACCTAACCGACAATCAGAGAAAAGGGCTAGGGATATTGTTAGGCCCCTATACTATTAGTGTAACCCCATATTGTAATTAGTACAACCCACTTATTATATTGATGTACCCATGTAATGCGCATATTGTAACTATTGTTCCCCATAGAAGCCCACTATTGTTATTATTGTGCCCTTACATTATTATTGTTATGTAGGCTCTGATTATGTTATGACCCCTTAGACTCCTATATATATAAAGGGGGTCTTTTCATTTGTATCATCCAAGAATTGTTCATTTATATAATGTAAAGGAGGTTGCCCCTCGAGGAGGCTGAATTCTAAGGCATTGATCTATATTTTCTATCTTTTCTTGAGATGGTTTCATAACATATTCCTCGTTCATTACCCAACAACATTATAGTAAAGTAAAATTGGTCACCTCATAGGGGTGTAACATCCCATAACCTTGTAGATATTAGGAAGTGCGATATCAGTTTATGGGCATTCGAGAGTATGGAGAGTATCGAAAGGGGTATCTAATAAAAGGAGGAGTTTTTAATTGGAAAGATATATTTGGAGGGGGCTTTCAAAAAATGGTTTAGCGAGTGATTTATCGATATCAAGTGAAATTATAGGTATTTGTTACCCAACAAATGCACGTGCTATGTCTCTAGTTCATTGAGTGAAGACTTTATGTGATGTCCATAAGTTTTGGAGTCTACTCTCTAATAGAGATGCATGGGGTCTTACATTCTTCTAGATCATAGTCAAGTTATATGTTCCTATACATAGCATGTTTATGTAGACTTTTCAAGGTCTACTTGTAATCAACATTTTCTTTGGGAATCATAAAAAAACTCTAAGTTTTTATATATTGTTTAGATTATGTCTGGTCAGTTCCATCTACATGGTTGAATATTTAAGGCCATGCTTAGATGTGTTTCACATGTGTGACTATAATAATCATTATGCAAGTCATAGTAAAAAACTATAGTTCTAGAATAATGTTGCCTTGTAACAAGACCAAAGAAGCATGGCTAAGAATGGTTGGTATTTCCCTTCACTAATGAACATGGTGAGTTTACACTTCAACTTGTTAAGGTGGGCTCATCTTATCTTGATATTTAAAGTTAATAGCTTCATACTTCCTATTTGTACATCACTAGGGAAATCAAATTTGGTATTAGAGATTCACTAATATTAGTAAGAGCATTGAAAAAAACCATAGCCAACCCAATTTTTGCAACAAAGAATATATAAACAACACCATGGAAGCTAAGAGAGGTGAAACCACATAGAGAAAAATAAACTGCAGCTCAAGTGCACTAAAGGGAGATAACCTAAACATAAGGTAAACAAAAACAAAAGAAAGAATTCAAAGAGGTCTAGTGATTTTACATTATATAATTTTTATAAAATCTAATAAAAGATCACAATACGCAAAAATATAAAAAAAAACATGTATTTATATATTTATTGTATACAACTAGTGCATGGATCTATGCATTTATGGGTAACGCTTCTCTTATGGCTCAATGGTTATGTTCGGTGGGGGGTCTTATATTTAGCTAGGTGCACAAAGAACGAAAGAAACCAACTTCATATCAACTAGCGAAATATAAATAAGCTCCTTTTAGGACACTCAGAAATACAATGAAAACTTAGTATACTCAATGACTATGAAATCAAATCAACATAAAATGATTAACAACATCCATATAAAACCCTCATCAATATGGAAGTAGTATTTTTACAAATGATAGGTTCATTATAGTACACTATTAATATTCTTTGGGTTGGAAAGAAGATTACCTAAAGAAAAGAAAACATAGAACAACATATTCTCAAGAGAAAAAACCTTCATGCATGAATGTCATAGAATCTATCAATTTAATCTGAGGTAGCATCGCCTGGCGATGGAAACAAAGAGATAGAAAGATATAAATCAAGAAAATTTTATTCTTCCCTTCCAGGCAAGGAGAAGTTGATAATGAAGTGCATGTGATGTTGTGATGTACTGTATATCAGGAAGGAAGAAAATTAATAAAGGAAAAAGATTTGAATAGTTTATATAGAAAAATAAGTTTGGCCTCTAAAAAAGTGATTATATGAGGATTGATAGTAAACAAGGAAGAAAAAAAATAGAACCTAAAGATCTAAATGGTATAAGTTTTCATAACGTGTTCAAATTTTCCTCTAAGTAAGTTAGCAATTATATGAAGAATGTTTTAGAATTGAGTATATACAAAACACACAGAGTAAGTTGAGACAACCTTGAGGAGTTTTTTGTATAAATTTTGTTATAAAATCTCGTTCCATGCAATATTTAATGCAGAGCCTTTTGAAGAGAGAGTCTAGTCTAGTCTACAACCTAACCGACAATCAGAGAAAAGGGCTAGGGATATTGTTAGGCCCCTATACTATTAGTGTAACCCCATATTGTAATTAGTACAACCCACTTATTATATTGATGTACCCATGTAATGCGCATATTGTAACTATTGTTCCCCATAGAAGCCCACTATTGTTATTATTGTGCCCTTACATTATTATTGTTATGTCGGCTCTGATTATGTTATGACCCCTTAGACTCCTATATATAGAAAGGAGGCCTTTTCATTTGTATCATTGAAGAATTGTTCATTTATGTAATGTAAAGGAGGTTGCCCCCTCGAAGAGGCTGAATTCTAAGGTGTTGATCTATATTTTCTATCTTTTCTTGAGATGGTTTCATAACATTTGGTATCAGAGCTTTGGATTCTAGGGTTTCATTGCTCCAAAAAGGTCCTCGTGGCATTTTCGCTATAACTTTTTTTTGGCGACATTTCAGAAGCTAAAAAAAACCCATTTGAGAAGAAATCATGCGAAATCTCGGGTCTGCATTTTAGATATTTGTGCGCTTTATTTGTAGAGATATGATCTGAGGAAGTTGATCTTTTTGCAGACTTCTGAATTACATTCCAAACAAGTGACCTGGGGAAAATCGTCATAACTTTCTCTCTAAGCATCAGATTGAACTTTTGTCAAAAGGTACAGAAAGAGGACGGACTGTAGTTTCTCATATATATTGTTTAGAGCCAAAGGTCGAAACAGGGACACGTGACACGTCGTACAAGTTCGCTTTACTGAACTAGTCTATAATCAGGTCATCTTGGGATATTGTGCATAAATCCTTCTTGGAGAATCCAATTTGGATCAGACTAGTGGCACTGGAAAGAGGACTTAGAGAGCTACTACAGGTCGCAATTTCAGAACATAAAGACCTGAAAGTACAGAGTTACAGTAGTTGCAAGATCGAGCTCCTAAAATCATGAAAAAACAAGATGAGGAAGTTTGATGGCAAGGATCCGGTAAATTGGATACTTCAGATGAAGCAATATTTTGATCTACATGGTGTACCATTGTTACAAAAGGTATGTATTGCATCTTCATATTTAGAACTGGATCAATTTTTATGGTATGAAGGGCTTTTTTCTCGTAAACAACTTGTTACGTGGTCAATTTTCACGGAGGAAATGATAGCACATTATGAGGATACAAAGAGGAACACCTTCTTTAGAGCAATACCACAACAATTGGAAAGAGTAAAAGGGCTTTGTGACATAGTGAAAAGAAAAATTATGGAAACCAGGAAGCATACCCCTCACAACTATAAAGATGGAAGTGTTGTTTCTCCTAGCCTTCCACAACCTACAAGGGTTAAACCAGAACAATTGGAAGAAAAAAGAGAAAAAGGGCTTTGTTACAATTGTGATAACAAATTCACTAAAGGTCATAAGTGTGCTGAGAAGAAATTATTTTACATAAAATATTTAGAGGAGGAAGAAAAGGATCAAGAAACATCAAAAGAAGAGGATATACGCCAGCACCCACCCTAGATAAGTAAGAAATGAATCAAACCATATCTTGTAAAGCATTGGCAAGAATTACCACTGCTCAAACTCTCAAGATAGAAGGACATATCGACAAGAAAAAGGTTCAAGAAGTGAAAGATCACATCAAGAAAGAAGAAATGAATCCAACCATATCTTTTAATTCATTGGTTGGAACTACCACTCCTCAAACTATCAAGATAGAAGGACATATCAACAATAAAAATGTTCAAGAAGTGAAAGATCACATCGAGCATCAAGAAATGAATATGACCATATCTTGTAAAGGATTGGAAGAAATTATCACTCCCCAAACTCTGGAGATAGAAGGACATATCAAGAATAAAAAGGTTCAAGCAGCGAAAGATCACATCGAGCATCAACAACAAGTTCTCCAACTTTTAAAGGATAATGCCACTTTGGTGCAAAATCAAACGAAACAATAGGTAGATCAACATCATAGTGAAAAATGTTTTAATGTAGGTGATTGGGTATTTTTACTGCTACATCTCAAGCAAGCTATTTATGAGAAGGAAATGTTGGCAATACTACATGAACTTAAAAAATGGCGACCTTACCAAATGGGAAGACTCTTCAAGGATTGGGATGTGGAAGCATTGCTTTCTGTTATTTCTATTATCCAACCAGATTGGATAAACGAAACAAGGGATCAATGGAAGAAGGACGAAGAAGTATGGCCACTTATTCAAAAGTTGCAAAAGATCCCAATCCAAACAATATTGCCAGAAATTGAAGAGGAAGGAAAAATCATATTGGAACCTAGAGCAGTCACAGAAACAAGAACTCAACAGCTACGAAATCAATCAATTTCAGAGTATCTCATCAAGTGGAAGAACTTACCCACTGAAGATTCCACATGGGAGGACAAGAATTTTATACAGAAGCATCAAGAACTACTGGGATGGGTGACCTCCTGGGAAATCCTGGTTACCGGGTGCAAGCCTCGGAAGTGGTGATTGATGCTATGTGATTCGTTCTCCACATTTCACTAGTTTCAAACCCACTGCTTCACCCCTGTGAGCATCAGCCGATGCAATGAGTGCTAAGTGAACTATTCAAAAATCATGAGAAATTAGTCAGTTACGACTACCTCTCATGGAAATGGTCATACGTGAATGACTTACTTAACGCAGTTGAATAATGCACTGCGTAAACCCCCATACTTAAATTCAAAAAGAGTCAAGGGATCTCTACTTGAATGGTTCATGAGGCACAATACTTGCTAAGGTTTTGCAAATGGGGTAGCAAGCTAAGTGGGCTTGATTGTGGGGAAAAACTCCACAGTTAAGCGCACTTGAGCCAGAGGAGATCTGGGATGGGTGACCTCCTGGGAAGTCCTGGTTACCGGGTGCAAGCCCCAGAAGTGATGATTGATGCTATGTGATTCGTTCTCCACATTTCACTAGTTTCAATCCCACTTCTTCACCCCTGTGAGCATCACCCGATCAATGAGTGCTAAGTGAACTATTCAAAAAATCATGAGAAATTATTCAGTTACGACTACCTCTCATGGAAATGGTCATACGTGAATGACTTACTTAACGCAGTTGAATCCCAAAATGATATCTAATATAATGCATTGCGTAAACCCCCATACTTAAATTCAAAAAAAGAGTGAAGGGATCTCTACTTGAATGGTTCATGAGGCACAATACTTGCTAAGGCTTTGCAAATGGGATAGCAAGCTAAGTGGGCTTGATTGTGGGGAAAAACTCCACAGCTAAGCGCGCTTGAGCCAGAGGCGATCTGGGATGGGTGACCTCCCGGGAAGTCCTGGTTACCGGGTGCAAGCCCCGGAAGTGATGATTGATGCTATGTGATTCTTCTCCACATTTCACTAGTTTCAATCCCACTTCTTCACCCCTGTGAGCATCAGCCGATGCAATGAGTGCTAAGTGAACTATTCAAAAATCATGAGAAATTAGTCAGTTACGACTACCTCTCATGGAAATGGTCATACGTGAATGACTTACTTAACGCAGTTGAATCCCAAAATGATATCTAATATAATGCACTGCGTAAACCCCCATACTTAAATTCAAAAAGAGTCAAGGGATCTCTACTTGAATGGTTCATGAGGCACAATACTTGCTAAGGTTTTGCAAATGGGGTAGCAAGCTAAGTGGGCTTGATTGTGGGGAAAATCTCCACAGTTAAGCGCGCTTGAGCCAGAGGAGTTCTGGGATGGGTGACCTCCTGGGAAATCCTGGTTACCGGGTGCGAGCCTCGGAAGTGATGATTGATGCTATGTGATTCGTTCTCCACATTTCACTAGTTTCAATCCCACTTTTTCACCCCTGTGAGCATCACCCGATGCAATGAGTGCTAAGTGAACTCTTCAAAAATCATGAGAAATTAGTCAGTTACGACTACCTCTCATGGAAATGGTCATACGTGAATGACTTACTTAACGCAGTTGAATCACAAAATGATATTTAACTACTCAAGCGTTGAGGACAATGCTTTTTGAAGGAGAGGGGCATGTTAGGCCCCTATGCTACTAGTGTAACCCCTTATTGTTATTAGTACGAAAACTTATTATATTGATGTACACATGTAGTGCCCATATTGTAACTATTGTGCCCCATAGAAGCCCACTATTGTTATTATTGTGCCCTTACATTATTATTGTTATGTCAGCTTTGATTATGTTATTGACCCCTTAGACTTCCTATATATAGAAAGGGAGCCTTTTCATTTGTATCATCGAAGAATTTGTTCATTTATGTAATGTAAAGGAGATTTCCCCCTCGAAGAGGCTGAATTCTAAGGTGTTGATCTATCTTTTCTATCTTTTCTTGAGCTGGTTTCATAACAGATATCACAAGCTAAAATAAATGGTCTTTATCATTGTTGTAGTGATGTATTGACATTCCCAGTTGAAATGGATCATATTAGTAGCATGGGGGCCAAAGACACTAGAAAATATAAAATAGTTATATCTTATGGCATACATATTACCTATAGATCATCTAACTTTCCCATCTTATACAACAATTTCTAACAATAACCACTCAAGTTGCTCTCCAATTTTTGAAACCCCCACCCATGTTGGGGAGATCAAAGTGTAAAATCAAATGTTCCTGTGTTTTCTCTAAAGGGTTCATATACAAACAACAAGAAAGTCAATATTGAGATATAATAACTGAGTTTTGCATCATTTTGACAAACAAAACATCACATTAGCTATTATGGACCACAATTGCTTGCTTTTCAAGATAAAATGCTTTAAATGACATGGGTTAGGTTTTCTTAAGCGGAATCTATTGGATTAAAACAATAACATGGAAGATACCGAGGAGATCAATGGTAAAGAGAAATGTGATATTTTGAATAGTTTTAAGGATCATGAAGAAAATAATACAGAGGTGAGTCACCATTCAAAATACAAACACAAGTAATTATTTCAAGAAGAGGTGTAGTTGATGCTATTCTTGGGTTCAATTCCGAGATGGGAGATATGCTCATTTTTATTCAAGGGTAGAGTTTAATTCACTTATAAATTAAAAAGTTATTTACATACTTGTTATAGTCCTTTGTACATACATGTTTGAAACTATACAAATTTTTCTTTGTACTCATTAAGGTTGTCCAGAGCAATCAAAAAGAAATATGGAGGAATTGTACCAAAATGATTATAAGACTCAAGAATAGTATTGCAGTAAGATTTCATTGTAACATGGTCCTTTATTTTTGTTGATATTTTTGTGTCTTTCGACAATTGTCAAAAAAACATTAATTAATGCTACATGTTATTGCCTTACTGCTTTTCTTTTGAAAAGTTTGCTTCAATTGCTAGTTTATTTTTATTATTTAAAAAAAAACTTATATAATGAGAGATCCCCTTCCAACTAAGCTGTAAAATAAGCTTTAGTCTCAACCAATATGCGATAATATTTCCTTTTGACATTTTCAAATAAAATGAAGTTTCTTGCATAGTTTCTTAACAAAAATGCACTAATTTAAGCTATTATTTTACAGGGAGATGGTTAGCTGCTCCCGGGATGGATATATTTAAAGTTTTCAAACTAGATGATTGGTGTTGAAATTGGTCATGAAACAATTTGTCTGTTGCGACGGGGTGTGCTCCCAAGGGAATATGTGAGGATTGTACTGAACATTACATAAACAGAGAATCACCCGAATCCTACCCAATTCAACTCAACCCTGCAATTGCTCAGAGACATGATTATTGCTCCAGTCATCGAAAGTCTGATCTTCATGGAATAACATATGCCTCTCATAAAGGCTTCGTCGGTGAATTTAATCTTTGTTTCAGACTGTAGTACAAGTCTAAAATAGATTGGATAGACTTAGAAAAGAAAATGGCAGCGACACCGTAATTATAATTTTACGTCAGCATTAGTTGTCCAACGATGAATAAAGTTGTAAATGTGAATTTATAAAGAGTATTAAATGTGCATTTCATCAACTAAATATTAAAACACTGCATTGAAAAATCTTCAAGAAAATCGATAACAGAAAATTTTGGTTATAATTTATTTTCTTTCGCGAGATTATGTTTTAGAAGAAAACGGTGGGAGAAAAATCCCCTAACAATAACAGTGTCAGCGGGCATAATTTCTTTCGATACCACTGACACAAGAAGTTGGAAGTCGAGAAGAACACTTGAAAATTGCTCATCTCAGGGAACTTGTGCCATCAGAAAAATTTTCGCTCCCAAATATTGCGAAACCATCTCCAATAAGAAAACTCAGAATAACTACAATTACTTATCTACGGTAATTTGTGCCATCAGAAATTTTTTTACTCCCAATATTGTGAAACGATCTCCCATAAGAAACCTCAAAAAAACTACAACTACTTCTAAAGGAAAATAAAAAATAACTTTCTAACATTTCAATCAAGTTAAAATTGAAAAGGATTCCTATGATTGAGCTAGTTGATTATGGAGATAAATTTTCAATGGTGCATGGTTGGTGAACTTTTTCGATAATTTTATGTTCTAGAATTGAGTTCAAAACATGTAGAATTGTATAGTTTTTAAGAATATATGATGGATTATATGTGACAAAGAGAGCTAGTTGATTATGGAGATAAATTTTCAATGGTGCATGGTTGGTGAACTTTTTCGATAATTTTATGTAATAGAATTGAGTTCAAAACATGTAAAATTGTATAGTTTTTAAGAATATATGATGGATTATATGTGACAAAGTTGTATTAGGGTTTGGTTTTTGAATCCGTTTAATTCTGAAGCAAACAAATCATCAACAATTTTTGAAGGCTTATTTTAGGTAGATATGTCTATTAAAGTAATAGGTATAGTTTCTTTAAAGTGCAATTTTTAATTTTAATTATTTTTCATGAAATGAAAACTCATAAAATTAATTTTTGTCTGATTATGTTAGTATAAAAATATTTTTTTTTACGATTTCTGGACACAAAATCTCTAATTAACAGTGTATTTATACTCAAAATTGTGGATACCCCAAAAAATAGCATATTTTCATTGCTTTGAAGGAAATTTCAAATATCAGGGTAATGAAACATACATACATTGTACATCAAATATGAGTGTAGAACACAGCTCTAAAAATTATAAATAAACTAAGTTACATAATAACCTTTTAAATATTAAGAGAAAAAATCTCAAATAACCCAAGTACATTAATATATCCAAGTCATATGTTCATGTGTATAATAATAATTATATTTAATGTTCTTACATAAATACAAATTCTCAATCACTGCACATGCACTCCCACTGCACATGCACTCCCCTATTAGGCTCACCTCAATTACATATACTACATATACAGTTAACCTAATTACATGTATATTTAACTCCATGGGTGTACACAACACGCTTAGTATCCTTTTGCTTTATTTTCATAGGCCTCATCCCCACATGGAACATGGTTACATGCCTTACAACACTCATATCCTCCATTATATTCTACCATTCTTTAGTATTTTTCAAGCTTAATAAAATATGGAAATAAAAATAAATTCAAAATATTATGGGTAAAATGAATTTTCACTTTGTTATTTACTCAATGGAAGTGACCATCATCAATATTTGTCACCCTTGAACGTATATAACTTATTTGTGTTGGTATCCCACTATAGGAATTCAATATTTCCTTAAAAATTGTACCATTATTTTGAATGTTAACTCGTTATATTGGTTATTCTTCCTATCCTTATAGAGAGCACTTAATTGTCCCTTATGTTGTTCTTTTATGTCCTTTATCCCTTCGATGAACATCTATGACTGAGCCCTCACTGTGTCAAGCTAATGATCAATGAAGTTTTAGCCTAACTTAGCCTTTGTGTAGATATTTTAACAATTTATATGACCTTCCATAGATAAGATTGTATTAAATTATAGTTTTACTACAATACTAGCTCCAAAAATATCATATCCATTAGTATTTTTTACTATGTTCTATCTTAAATTATGGGGAATTTACTAATTCCCTCCTTCCATTGGATCTCATTCTATTGATGCCAAACCTATTTATAGAAGTAGGTCTAGAGGCAGTGATATTACCTTGGAACTCACATTCATTAGTTGTAGGATTGTGAGATGAGTATAGCCTAATTACCCCTAGTTGATTTATGATACATGTATTTGATGTCAAATAGTTTATTTTCACTTGTTAGATTGTACTTTATGTCTTCAGGACTGTTTTCATTATCAAATGAGTTCACCTGCATATTTCAATGGTGTATATAAATTCCCACTAATAAGACAATTTCTACCATGTTCAACACCATACCATTTATTAGCATGATGTATATTTGCACAATCATGAATTTTTAATTGAATACCTTGGGCTATGATCGCATCCCTATTTTTGGTGCTGATCATGTGAGTTGTACATATTGTATCATTGTCTTATGGGAAGTTTGAGGACTAGTTTCACACATTATACAATGTAATTGTCCTCCTAATGTACATTGTGACATAGATTCACTTTCTATCTACTCATTTTTGTGATCTCATATCATACATGGGTTAACTATCTATCTTATTTTATGAGGATGGTTTTTGTACTTCATGTACTTTTCAAATATATAATGCAGTCAATTTAGAAGTTACTCTTGTTTTACACTTGAGCATCAATATGCCCAACTTAGATAAAATTTATATATTTGATATTTTACTCTTTCCTTGTAATTGCTTTCTAAATCCTTGGTCTATTGAACTCCTCCTTATCCCATTATTCAACATCCTTTACTTATATAATGTATTTTAGCAATTTTTTCCCCTTCTAATGTCATATGTTTGGGGGAGTTTGTTATATTGATATTTTTCACTCGATAGAAAATCAATCTACGTTAAACAAAACTACATATTTTTGCTAAAGTTTGCAATAATTATAAAAAAGTCTCCCCTATTATTTTCCTACTTTGCCACATTTATTGATAGAATAGATGCATTGAATTTCAATTTTCCAAGCAATAAATGTCATCAGTTGATACCCTTAAGTAAGGAAAGCATGACGAAATCAAAATTCCTTGAAAAGAGGAAACAAAGTGTAAACTACATAAACACTAAGTAGAAATTGTGCATTGTTGACACATGAAAAAGATTATATATATATATATATAATTATATATATATATATAATATATTATATATTATATATATAGATATAGATATAGATATAGATATATATCCTTGCCTACACCTTTTCCTCCCTCCCCAACACTCCCCAAGAAACAAATATTTTCATTTCAATGGTTGTTTATTGGGGCCAAATGATGAGGATTTCATCATAAAGTAAATTTCTTTAATATTAAATTTTTATTTTGGTTTGCATGTAAAATTATATTATTTATTGTCGTAAATGAATAAAGATGAAGAATTCATTTATTTTCATTGTGTGCCAATATGTTTACAAAAAATTGGATTAAAATAGAATTAATTGGAGTTGACACAAAAGTTATGGATAACCATTATGTAATAATATGATTCTCTCAATATTCAATATTTATTTTCAATATGCATGTAACGCCGAAGGAATTTGAGATGTAAATCTGTGTTTCTGTATAGTTATGAACCTAACTAATTCACCAAAGATCTCTTTAAGTAATAGTTAGTGAAATGTTTTCCTACTAGAAATGAAAACTTCAAATTTATGTTATCTATGAATAGCATCTTCATTAGTTTGTTTATTTGTTTTTTTTTTTTCCTATAATCTTTAGTGACCTTTTGATTAAGTTGTAATATAAATCTAATAAAGTTTGCATTTTTTAAATCTATTTTATTATTTTTTAGGCATTTACTACTCTATGTTAACTATGAGTACCTACCACTTTAATGTGAAACCCATGAAATACCTTATGTTCAATACATTTTTTAAAGAAACTACTAGCAAAACTTTCGAGTGCAACAAGAAATCAAAATTTGCAAAAACATTTATAGGTTTGTTTCCTAAAGACAAACAAATATTATTATTTGATGAAAGACCTTTCATAACTTAGTTTTTCACGTTTTTTATTTCATTCTTCTTAATTAAAAAGAAAAACATTGTAAAAGGATAAAAATAGCAAAATATTTTCTTCTCGTTCAATACAAATATCTAAAGTAATTTGATGCATTTTAGAAGCGATTGCATTTAAAATAAAATAATGAATTTATTTCATAATAATGTTCTCAAAAGAATTATTTTCTTTGATATGAAATAATTTTCTTGTCTTTGATATGAAATAATTTTCTTGAAAAGTTGTATTTTGTTTAGCGTTTGAAAATATTTTCTTCATTTTAGCACTGTTTTGAGCCTTTTTAATTCAAACATATTTTTCAATTTTAAAGTTGTGGTATTTTGATTTATAGTTTTTTTATTATGGTAATTTTTTCTTTAGATAATATTATGTTTTTCTCTCATTCTCATCTATTTGATTGAGAACAATTTGTAAAAGAAAATCTTAATAAAATGATTCAGGAGCATCTAGCTCACCATGACCGGGTGAAGTCTCTGCCAAGTCAAAGGAAGTTGAATTTAGTTTTATTTAGTCTTTCTGTTGGTTGACAGGAAAGTAGGTAGGACTTTTATAATTTTATTTTCTGTTAGTTAAGAGTAGTTGAACAGTTATAGTCATAGATTGATCTGTTGTTAACAAACTATGATTATTCTTTTATTTAAAGGAAAAAAAAGACAACCGTGGTCGAACAGGAAATCTGGTCATAAGATAAACGAATGTCTAATAACAAGTAATTGTAAGATTCTGTAACTGAAAAACAAAACAACTATACAATTTCATTAACTAGAATAGGAGCCTATAAATGTAACATGACAAACCAAAGAAGGGCTTCCATTCAATACCTCTCGCACTCAATAAAAGTAGCAACAGAGAATTCAAAAGTTTGTCCATCTGCATGCTTGCTGTAATTATATGTTTTCTATTTAACAGTTATACGAATGCACAACTAACTCTGTACAAAATCTGGTAAACAAGTCTTTCATTGCGTTCTGGACAAAAGACCACCAATAAAGACAACAAGACCAAGGAGCAGACGAGTTTCTACATAACATCTTAAACGACAGCCAAGTAGCATTGCAAGCGATTGCACAAAGTTTTATTACATTGACAGCCAAATAGCATTGCAAGCGATTGCACAGAGTCTGTGTAATAGAGAGATTATACAATGAATTTCAAACACATTGAACGCACATGATAACAGTTCTGGCCACAACAACCCGAGAAGTCAAAACAACATACATCTATCAGGTAACACCAATTAGAACCTATCTGATTAAATTTATTTTTTCGAGAAGAACATTCTGCCAAATGTCGAAAAGTCGAGCGCATTAAATTATTACAACATAAATGAAAAAGTCAAAAATCGTTCACGCTCAAACCTTGAGCCACAAACCCTGGGTAAGGGTTTCAGTGATAACATTTTTCATACAGCCTCTAAACAGAGAACCCAAGATAAGGACTTAGAAAGGAGCCGCAGCTGCAAATAGAAATTTTGGTCTAAATACAGTGGAAACCTAAGTCTCGATAACTAGAGCCTTACTCAAAGCAAGCGTATGACAAACCCTTTCCGTTTGAAGAGCCGAGACTAAAAGACCAAGTCGAAGGACTACCAGAAGGAAATGGGAATAGAACCTACCAGGCAGAATCAGGGTGTGTGATACCAAAACCTCCAACGACAAACCCTAAAACTTGTATGGCAAGAACATACAGTTGTTAGTGGTATATTGAAAAAACAGAATAGATAAAGAGCTCGAACGAAGAATTCAAGTCATTAGGAGTGCTGATAGATACCTGAGGGTTTGCAGAGAGGCCAAGACCAGTGTTCTAGAGATAGTGCCAACCAACTGAGAAGAATAAGGAGCAACCCAGGTCAGGAACCGCGGAAGGAAGTCCATGAGTTGAAAACAAGGAAGGATATATTACTTGTATGTGCCAGAGTCGGAAGAGCGCCATCGTTTGAGCCTGAGAGTGAGTAGGAGTTGTGTAGCAAAACTGAACGAGGAGCATCAGCGCATGAACCAACATACAGTGGCCCGAGAACCCACAGCAGAAAGAAATCAACCATAACAGTGACCTTACACAGCAGAAAGAAATCAAATACAGCAAATAGCTTACCCTGGCCGATACAAGAAAAGTTACAACCAACTACGAACCAAAGAACCAGGACAAATATAGTGACAACAACGAGTAACCAAAGCACACTCAAGACCCACAGCATTTTTTCCCATCGACCCTCATGGAACATTGCAGAGGAAAACCTACACGGAAAGATAGCAAAAGACCGAGGAAACCATCGAATAAGGGAATAACCCAAGAACTGAGCGGGAGACGTGAATCTCAAGGTAAGTACCCTTACATTAAACATATCATTGAATGCTCATCAACTGAAATCCGAAAAATATCTATATTGCATTATATCCGCGTGTTAGGATTCCATGTGATTAAATCAACCAAACAAACATTGAAAATCATTCACGGTATAACAAGTGTGTAAAGAGTTTGGTTGGTCCCATCAAAGTGGTATCAGAGCAGGTTAAATTGATTGAAGACATGGAAAGAGGAAGGTGAGGTTGTGGTAGAGGTGCTCAACAGTTGGCGGAGGAAGGATTGAGAGAGGAGATTTGAGTTCTTGCTGCCCGTTTGGAGGCACTAGAGGCAGGGAGAAGGAGAGACTCAGAGATAGGTGATGAGAGCGAGGAGGAACCTGAAGTAGCAGCAGATGGACCAAAAGGTGAGAGTCCAAAAGTGAGATTGTTGAGATCTGTTCTAGTAGCCAGCAGTAAACCCAAGCCAAAACTCCCAACCTATGATGGCAGTCTGTCTATCGAGGTTTTATTGGATTGGATTAGCGAGATGGATAAGTATTTCGAGTGCGAGGAAATCAGCAAAGACTGCAGAGTTCGGTTCGGTGCGATGAAATTGAAGTGACACACAACCCTATGGTGGGATAGTGTCCAGAATGAGAGGAAAAGATCGAACAAGCTGCCGATCAAAACCTAGTCAAGGATGGTGGCCAAGTTAAAGGTAGATTTCCGCCAAAGGATTGTCAGATTGTGTTGCACAGGCAGGTGCAGAATCTGAGACAGAAAGGATTGACAGTGAGGGAGTACATGGAAGAGTTCTATCGAGTGAATTTGCGATCCGGATATACGGAAGATACTGCGGAAAGAACAACAAGGTATGTTAATGGGTTAAGATTGGATATCTTGGACGAAATCAATACTTTGTCTCCAAACAACACTGAGGAAGTGTATCAGAGTGCGATGAAGGCCGAAGAGAAGATTACCAAAAGACAGAATGCTCAGAGAGGACGAGGAGCCAGTAAGGGAAAAGGCTAGTCATATGGCAGAGGATAGACTGCTAGTAATAATGAGGAAGGTAGCAGTTCCAGAGCCTCTGCATCAGCGGACAGAGGTGATAGTGTGAGAGGAGGTAGATCATCCCAGTGGGTAGAGGTAATGGCCGAGGGAGAGGAGCTAGTTACCAATGTTATCGGTGTCATAAATGGGGACATAGATTGTTTGAATATCCAGAAGCAGAACAAGCTGGACAGCGGGATGCATATGTTGCACATCCAGAAGAAGCAGCAGCACCTCCCCAAGAAGTAGAAAATGTTCCAGAAACTGGGGAAGCCTTAGTGCTGCATAAGCTATTGTTAAAACCAGTTAAGGAGATCACTGACCAAACACAACAGAAGGCTTTGTTTAGAATAGTTTGTAAGTCTCGAGATAAGTGCTGTAAATTAATTATTGACAGTGGTAGCACTGACAATTTAGTTTCCACAGAGATGGTAGAAAAATTGGAGTTGAAACGTTTGAAACATCCAAACCCTTACAGAGTTTCATGGCTGCAAAAAGGCCATCAATTACTGGTAGATGAACAGTGTGAGGTGGAGTTTCAAATAGGCAGATATAAGGACAAAGTTGTTTGTGACATCATGCCAATGGATGTTTGTCACATACTGCTGGGCAGGCCTTAGTAGTACGATAGGAAAGTGGTACTTGATGGATTGACGAACTGTTATAAATTTGTGAAGGATAGAATCAAGCATACGCTTGTACCCATCAAAGAAGAAGGGTCAGCAGAGACCAATGAATCAAGAGCATTGTTGGTTAGAGGAAAACAGTTTCTGAAACAAGTTGAGGACAGCGAGATATGTTATGGAGTAGTGAAGAAAGCAAGGACAGTGTTATTGCATATGGAGCTATCAGATTTACCTATGGAGATCCAGGATATGTTGGAGGAGTTTATAGATATAGTTGTAGATGATTTACTAGATAAATTACCCCCCAAAAGAAGCATTAGTCATCATATTGACTTCATACCCGGATCTAGTTTTCCGAACAAAGTAGCATACCAAATGAGTCCCAAGGACAATGAAGAAATCAGGAAGCAAGTGCAAGAGCTGGTGGACAAGGGATTGATAAGGGAAAGCTTAATCCTTTGTGCTATTCCAACGGTCCCCGCTCCCAAGAAGGGAGGAGAGTGGCGGATGTGCACCGACTCAAGGGCCATCAATAAGATCACCATCTAGTACAGGTTTCTGCTACCACGAATGGATGACATGATGGATCATTTAAGCAGGGCAATGTATTTCTCCAAGATAGACTTTAAGAGTGGTTACCATCAGATTCAGATACGAGAGGGGGACGAATGGAAGACAATCTTTAAGATGAATTAGGGGTTGTACGAATGGTTAGTTATGCCCTTTGGGTTGACCAATGCGCCCAATACATTCACGAGATTGATGAATGAGATGTTGAAGGAGTACATCGGAAAATTTGTGATTGTATACCTGGATGACATACTTATTTTCAGTAGGACAAGGGAAGAACACCTTCGACATGTGCGTAAGGTGTTGGAGAAATTACAACAAAACAAACTGCTAATAAACTTGAAGAAATGTACTTTTCTGTAGAAGGAATTGATTTATTTTGGGTTTCTAATAGCAGAGAATGAATTGAATATGGATCCAAAGAAGGTGGCAGCGATAGTGAATTGGCCATCTCTGAAAAAATTATTTGAGGTACATAGCTTTCATGGATTAGGCAACTTTTATAGAAATTTCATAAGGAATTTCAGCGAGATTTGTGCGCCAATGCTGGACACTATTAAAAAGGCCAACCAGCCTTTTCGATGGATAGACGCAGCAGAGAGAAGTTTCCAGTTGTTAAAGAAGAAGATTAGTGAGAGGCCGATCCTGATATTACTGGATTTCAAGAAGTTATTTCATGTTCGATGTGATGCTAGCAGGACAACAATTGGATCTGTGTGCATCTAGCAAGATAAGCCTGTAGCGTTTTTCAGCAAAAAGTTGAATGAAAGTAGACATAAATATTCCTCGTATGATAAGGAATTCTATGTAGTTATAGAAACATTAAAACACTGGAGGCATTATCTGTTGGGGAACAAATTCGTGTTGTTCTCAGATAATTCTGCACTACAATATGTAATGCAATAGCACAAGCTGAACCACAAACATGCCAAATGGGTGGAGTATTTGCAGGGCTTCAATTTTTTGTTGAAACATATTAGCGAGCAAGCAAATAAAGTAGTGGATGCGCTGAGTAGGAAAGCTCTACTTCTGCAGGAAAGCATTGTGCAAGTGCTAGGTTTTGAGCACTTACGAGATTTGTACCAGACTGATACAGACTTTAAGGAGGCCTATGAGGCATGTTAGAATCCCTTAGTGAGAGATAACAGCCCTTGGTTAGGTTACAATCTGCAGGAGAAGTTGTTGTTTAAGGGAGGACAATTGTGCATACCTGACTGCTCGATGAGGGAGAATATTATAGAAAAGCATAGCGGTGGCTTGGCCGGACATTTCGATGTGGATAAGACAGTCGAGAAACTCAGAAATTTCTACTTTTGGCCAAAGATGCAGAGAGATGCGCGGCGATTCGTAGCCAAATGCAAAGTGTGCCAGTTAGAAAAGGGTCACAGTCAGAACATGGGACTATATACACTGTTACCTGTTCCAGGCAAACCATGGGACTCAGTCAGCTTGGACTACGTCTTAGGTCTACGTAAGACACAACGAGGGTACGACTCGGTAATGGTAGTGGCAGATAGATTCTCAAAAATGGCACATTTTATTCCTTGCAGGAAAACCAGTGATGCCACCCACGTGGCCCACTTGTTTTTTAATGAGATTGTCAGGTTACATGGATTGCCCAAATCTATCCTATTGGATAGGGATGTGAAGTTTACGGGACATTTTTAGCGTACCTTGTGGAAGAAAATGGATACTCAGCTGAGTTACAGTTCTGCTTATCATCCGCAAATACACGGACATACAAAAGTTGTAAACAGGAGTTTAGGGAATCTACTACGAAGTCTAGTGGGGGAGAATTCGTGAATGTGGGATCGAGTGCTGGTGCAGGAAGAATTCACTTACAACGATTCACCTAACCACAACACAGGCATCATCCCTTTTCAGATCCTATACGGCATGCATCCTCGCGGAGTGCATGAACTGTGGGATCTTGGACTGCAAGAAAGGTGAAGCATAGATGGAGAAGATTTCACTAACGCGATGAGGGATTTGCATGAACAGGTAAAAATTAAATTGCAGGACAGCAACTTAAAGTATAAACAGCAAGTAGATTTGAGGAGAAGGGAGGTACAGTTCAATGTAGGAGATGAAGTCCTCACACATTTGCGCAAGGAACGTTTTCCTATAGGTACGTATAATAAATTAAAGTACAAGAAGATAGGACCCTGCAAAATCCTTCAGATGTTTTCAGCAAATGCCCATGAGATCTAGTTGCCACCCGGAATAGGCATTTCGCCTATCTTTAATGTAGCAGACATGTTTCCCTACACGGTTGACCCAGAAGAGAAGGAAGAAGAAGGAATCACGTGACCCACACGGAACACTGAGGACGAAGGAGAAGCTTGGAAGAGACAAATGCCTTACATTCAACCTTCCGAGATCGAGAGCATTCTCGACACTCAGGTGGCTAAATGAACTCAGCAGAAGGAATATTTGCAATACCTAGTCAAGTGGAAGAACCGTCCTATTGAGGACAGTTCGTGGCTTAACGCCAGGCAGATCGAACAGACAGGTACTTCATTCGTGAAGCTCATGGACCGGAGCCATCATTTCTTTTTGCCCCGGAAGATTGATGCAGGAGCATCTAGCTCACCATGACTGGGTGAAGTCTCTGCCAAGTCAAAGGAAGTTGAATTTACTTTTATTTAGTCTTTCTGTTGGTTGACAGGAAAGTAGGTAGGGCTTTTATAATTTTATTTTCTGTTAGTTAACGATAGTTGAACATTTATAGCCATACATTAATCTATTGTTAACAAACTGTGATTATCCTTTTATTTAAAGGAAAAATAAGACAAATGTTGTTGAACAGGAAATCTTGTCATAAGATAAACGAATGTGTAATAACAAGTAACTGTAAGAGCCTGTAACTGAAAAACAAAACAACTGTACAGTTCCATTAACTGGAACAGGAGCCTATAAATGTAACATGACAAACCAAAGAAGGGGTTCCATTGAATACCTCTCGCACTCAATAAAAGTAACAACAAAGAATTCAAAAGTTTGTCCATATGCGTGCTTACTATAATTATATGTTTTGTATTTAACATTTATACGAATGCACAACTAACTCTGTACAAAATTTGGTAAACAAGTCTTTCCTTGCGTTCTGGAGAAAAGACCACCAATAAAGACAACAAGACCAAGGAGCAAATGAGTTTCTACATAGCATCTTAAACAAAAACCAAGTAGCATTACGAGCGATTGCACAGAGTTTTATTACATAGACAGCCAAATAGCATCTTCATTAGTTTTGTTTATTTTTTTTGTTTATTTTTTTTTGTCTATAATCTTTAGTGCCCTTTTGATTAAGTTGTAATAGAAATCTAATAAAAAATTTGCATTTTTAAAATCTATTTTATTACCTTTTTTAGGCATTTACTACTTTATGTTAACTATGAGTACCTACCACTTTAATGTGAAACCCATGGAAATATCTTAGGTTCAATACATTTTTTAAAGAAACTACTAGCAAAGCTTTCGAGTGCAACAAGAAATCAAAATTTGCAAGAACATTTATAGGTTTGTTTCCTAAAGACAAATAAATATTATTATTTGATGAAAGACCTTTTGTAACTTAGTTTTTCAAGTTTTTATTTCATTCTTCTTAATTAAAAAGAAACACAGTGTAATAGGATAAAAATACCAAAATATTTTCTTTTGGTTCAATACAAATATCTAAAGTAATTTGATGCATTTTAGAAGCGATTGCATTTAAAATAAAATATTGCATTTATTTCATAATAATGTTCTCAAAAGAATTATTTTCTTTGATACGAAATAATTTTCTTGAAAAGTTGTATTTTGTTTAGGGTTTGAAAATATTTTCTTCATTTTAGTAACGTTGTGAGCCTTTTAATTCAAACATATTTTTCAATTTTAAAGTCGTGGTATTTTGATTTATAGTTTTTTTATTACGGTAATTTTTTTTTATGATATTATGTTTTTCTCTCATTCTCATCCATTTGATTGAGAACAATTTTTAAAAGAAAATCTTAATAAAATGATGCAGGAGCATCTAGCCACCATGACCGGGTGAAGTCTCTGCCAGGTCAAAGGAAGTTGAATTTACTTTTATTTGTTCTTTTTGTTGGTTGACAAGAAAGTAGGTAGGACTTTTATAATTTTATTTTCTGTTAGTTAAGGGTAGTTGAACAATTATAGCCATAGATTGATCTGTTGTTAACAAACTGTGATTATCCTTTTATTTAAAGGAAAAAAAACGACAAATGTCGTTGAACAGGAAATCTTGTCATAAGATAAACAAATGTCTAATAACAAGTAACTGTAAGAGTCCGTAACTGAAAAACAAAACAACTATACAGTTTCATTAACTAGAACAGGAGCCTATAAATGTAACATGACAAACCAAAGAAGGGGTTCCATTCAATACCTCTCGCACTTAATAAAAGTAACAACAGAGAATTCAAAAGTTTGTCCATATGCGTGCTTACTATAATTATATGTTTTCTATTTAACAGTTATACGAATGCACAACTAACTCTGTACAGAATCTGGAAAACAAGTCTTTCATTGCGTTATAGAGAAAAGACCACCAATAAAGACAACAAGACCAAGGAGCAGACAAGTTTCTATATAGCATCTTAAACAACAGCCATGTAGCATTGCGAGCGATTGCACAGAGTTTTATTATATTGACAGCCAAATAGCATTGTAAGCAATTGCACAAAGACCGTGTAATAGAGAGATTATACATTGAATTTCAAACACATTGAACGCACATGATAACAGTTCCTGCCACAACAACCCGAGAACTCAAAACAGCATACATCTATCAGGTAACACCAAACAGAACGTATCTGATTATATTTATTTTTTCCAGAAGAACATTCTGCCAAATGTCGAAAAGTCCAGCACATTAAATTATTACAACAGAACAGAAAAAGTCGAAAATCGTTCATGCTCAAACCTTGTGCCACAAACCCTGGGTAAGGGTTTCAGTGATAACATTTTTCATACAACACGGACACACAGACTCTAAACAGAGAACCCAAGATAAGGACTTATTAAGGAGCCGCGACCACAAATAGAAATTTTGGTCTAAATATAGTGGAAGCCTAAGTCTCGATAACCAGAGCCTTTCTCAAAGCAAGTGTATGACAAACCCTTTCCGTTTGAAGAGCTGAGACTAAAATACCAAGGCGACGAACTACCAGAAGGCAATGGGAGTAGAACCTACCAGGCCGAATTGGGGCGTGTGATACCAAAACCTCCAACGGCAAACCCCAACACCTGTATGGCAAGAACACATAGTTGTTAGTGGTATATTGAAACAACAGAGCAGATAAGGAGCTGGAACGAAGAATTCAAGTCGTTAGGAGTGTCGGTAGATACCTGAGGGTTCGTGGAGAGGCCGAGACCAGTGTTCCAGAGACAGTGCCGACCAACTGAGAAGAATAAGGAGCAACCCAGGTCAAGAACCGTGGAAGGAAGTCCATGAGTTGAAAACAGGGAAGGATATATTACCTGTATGTGCCAGAGTCGGAACAACGCCATCGTTTGAGCCTCAGAGTGAGTAGAAGTTGTGTAGCAAAACCGAACGAGGAGCATCAGCGCATGAACCAACATACAGTGGCCCAAGAACCCACAGTAGAAAGAAATCAACCATAACATCAACTTTACACGACAGAAAGAAAACAAATACAGCAGAGAGCTTACCCTGGTCGGTACAAGACAAGTTACAACCAGCTACGAACCAAGGAACCACGACAAATACAGTCACAACAACGAGTAACCGGAGCACAATCAAGACCTGCAGCATTGCTGCCCATCGACCCTCGTGGAACATTACAGAGGAAACCCTTGACGGAAAGATAGCAAAAGACCAAGCAAAGCATCAAACACGGGAATAACCCAAGAACTGAGTGGGAGATGTGAACCTGAAGGCAAGTACCCTTACATTAAACATATCATTGAATGCTCATCAACCAAAATCCCAGAAATATCTATATTGCATTATATCGGCGTATCAGCATTCCATGTGATTAAATCAACCAAACAAACATTGAAAATCATTCCCGGTACAACAAGTGTGTAAAGAGTTGGGCTGGTCCCATCATAAAATTAATTAGACTTGTTTTTCATTGACTAAAAATTATACAGTCTATTATTTTAGGGCCTTGGTTTTAGTTTTTGAGAGAAAATTCTCCGAGGCCATGTAAAAACAAACTAGGAGCTTACTTGTTAAGATTTTAAATCTATTAGTAGCTAGAGACACTAGTCCATAAAGAGCAGTTCAAGAATGTGTCAAGAATGAAGTCAACTTGAGTAGACATAGAGATTATTCTCTCTATGTAGTTTAATGGGTTATGTACATATAGGAAAAATAGTTGAAATGGAATTCATTAGGTTGAAATCTTTTATCTTAAGTTTTGGATCTATAAATAACTCCTATGTTCTCTTCACATACATAAAAACATGACCCACGATTGTTCCACTCGACAATTGACTGTAAGCGGTCACCATAGTTTCCTCTCCTAGGTTTTCCCACAATTGACAACAAGTGGGAACATCGTGTGGTATCTAATATGGACACATAAATTCCTCTTTAAATCCTCTATAGGGTGTCAATCTTATTGAGGTTAATTTCACCATGGGCGATTATTGTGTGAGGGTTACCATAGTTGTATGTCACACCATTACTAGTAGTATTTGGACCCTTACCTTCGAACCATAACCTTCAAAAGGCCTATATTTAACTCCATTAATTGGACTAAAAGCCTAACCACCCTAGGTTAATTCTTGAAAGAGTGAGTTTTCTTGACTAAATATTAGAGACTCTTTTAGAGGAGTTTGTTGACTGTAGTTTTTTGAAACCAAAAAATTCCTTATGGATTTTCTTATTTGAATTAAAGGTTATGGCTAAGTTTTTGAGGATACCCACAAAGGGATTCCTTTTATGGGGGATTCTTATACAAGTCTTATTGATTAACTGAAATTGGTTAAACATGATCTTGATAATGTGACCCTTCCCAACTCGTTATAAGGAGGAAGGATATGGTAAAGCTCCATTCAGGTTAAATGCTAGAGCATAATGTGTAAGAAAACTTTGCATCCCACTTTAGTCAATTGAGTGGCATTTCAACACTTAATGGTCCATATAAAACTATAAATGACCTACCAGTAATTATTGTTAGAACTTCATAAAGGAATACATCATCACAACACTTTCTTCTTTGGGTGTGGTGTTATTGCATTCTACTTGGAAAATATTCTATCATGTGAAATAGTTTTTCCTTTCTCTAGAAACATTATTAGTCCCTTGATGGTCAGTTTGAATCTTTCTACAACCACTATGACAACACCAAGTATAGCCCAAAACATTTGTAAATTATATACTTACCTTACCTTTTTAAATATAATACAAAACAATGTACTTATATAACCCACATTGAAATATACAATCTAATAGAAAAATCTAATGAAAAAGTAAACACTAATGGTGCTAATCCAAGGCTACTTAGGCAACCAAAAAAAAAAAAAAACCCACAAATTTCTTAACTTTTTTTAAAACATATATGTAAAACATATAAAAAAGACTATATTCCCATATCAAATATTCAATATACCTAGAATTTTCACAATTATAATAGACATTATTATTAGTGATATAACACATTTTGATATAGTACACTTTTAAAGAGTACATCTAAGACATGTAAAAGGACCATTTTCCTATTACAAATATTCAACATAAAAGTTATTGTGACCGACAATGTCATCAATAATATAACACATATTTGACATAGTTCTTCTGAAAAAAATTATAACTTCTTACTAACAACAAGAGTATTGATAAGACAAATAAATTGTAATCTTTTTACATTTTACCATATCAAAAGTGTTTTACTAATCAATTTATATGCAAAGTGTTTTACTAATCAACTTTTTTTTGCATCCATTTTCTTTTCAGACCTGAGTTGATAGAGGGATAAAAAAATTCCACGGAACCTTTATTTCTGGTGATCAATACAGAAAATTGGGGAAGTCTAAAAAGCTTTTTTAAATGTGATGATAAAATTTTGATATTTTTTTTAATTGAACTTTAAAAATTCAGATAATTGTTAGGAATTATTGTACAGCAAAAGTCTAATTTAAGAGAATAATTCATTTTAATGATAATAATAATAAATATTATATCATATTAAAAAATAATTATATGTTATTATTGCATTTTTTTAGAATTTTAATGAGTGAATTTTATTTCGTAACAACGTTATAGAATACAAAATAAATAATTAAAAAAAAAATTATATAGAAAGAATCCAATCAAACTACGGTTTATCTTAAGTATTTTTGATTTCTACTTTTTAAATTGTAGCTTCGTTTACACTTAGAGGGTGACTAATTAGCAATTAGATCACCTTTTTACACACAATTATTTTCACAACATTTTTCTTTTTTAAATTTTTAATGTAAATGAGAAAAAAAAATACTTTTTAAATTTTATTTATATATATATATATATATATATATATATATATATATATATATTAAAATAAATCTTAAAGTTTTATTTATGTAGTTTTAAAATTATGATTTCCTTTGATTTTTTCATAATTAGGGATAAAAAATGGTTTATATTTTATAAAAAAAAATATAATTTAAAGTATAGTGTGAAATAAAAAATAAAACACTTACATTCAATTGAATAGAGGATTCAAGTTGAATATGTTAGAATCAAGTTTACAACTTTCCAGGAAAGAGAGAAAAGCATTTAAATTCTTAGAAGTTGTGTAGGGAAGATTTGTCCAGTTTTAAACCATGTATAGAGAATTAGACCTTGTTTGAGGTTAGACCTTCATACACAATTCATATTATTTCTATGGAAAGAGAGGAAAGCATTTGAATTCTTAGAAGTTGTATAGAGAAGATTTGTCTACTTTTAAACCTTACATAGAGGGTTAGACCTTTCTTAGAAGTTGTATAGAGAAGATTTGTCTACTTTTAAACCTTACATAGAGGGTTAGACCTTGTTTGAGGTTAGACCTCCATACACAATTCATATTATTCCTATGCAGTGTTTAAGTGTGCTTTTTAAAATCCCAATTTAAATTTTATGTTGACCTAATCGCTTGATTAGTATTTTTTATCTCTAATTGATGTCATTACATTAATAAAATACTTAAAACTTTGGTAAGGATTGTCCCTTTCTATTGTATTTTTCTGTAAAAAAATTGTCACATAAATTATTAAGACATATAAGGCCTTTTTGTAAAAACAAATTCACATAAATTCTTAATTCCACTAAAATTCATTAACAATCCATTATTATATCTATATTAACCAATCAAGATTGATTATATTGTTTGTTTCCATTAGTTAAACATAGAAACCAACATACTTTCTATTTTCATTTAAAAAGTCATGTGTTATAAGATGTCATATGACTAGCATTTTCGAACAACTTGATAACTTATAGGTAGTAAAACTATAATATTTTTGAAGTATATCTAAGGAATAGAAAAAATAGTTGAATCTAAAATTATTTATTTAGGCACTTTTATGGAATGCTGTCACAAACCGATAAGTGAAACCTTTAATATTTTTTTTTTATTTGTATGACAATGCATTGCATTATTCCTTCAACGTGTAAACCAACATCTACCTATTCAATTACTATGAATACATTGACTCCTCCCTTAAACATATAAGTAAATGGATTTTTTACTACTACAATACTTATTTAATTCTTGAATCATTGTAGTACAGAGGCAAACATATAAGTTCTACGATAACATTTACCAAGGTCTTGAAGTGATATAGGAATCACCTCACATTAGATCAGCTTTGCCTTAGGCATATGACTCAGTTCAATATTTAATTACATCGTTTGATATTTCTTCAGTGATTAATGACATCCTTTAACTCTTGGGCAGCTGACTGCCCCTAGGGCTGTGGAACCATAGTCTCTGGAGCTTTCGTCGTGGTGTGTCCAGATGGAACTTCATGCGTGGGTAAGAGTGCAACATCAATGGTGCTCCAACGATTTCCAAATCGGATGATGGAGACATTTTCCCACCAATCTAAACTTTGTTAGGATGTGGAAACCTGTCCTTTGGTGAAGTTGCCATACGCTTGTTCGGTCTCTAGTTTAACTGTGGAATTATTTCTCTGGTAATGGATTCCGCTTGTATTTTTCTTCCTTCTGAAGAGTTCTCACTACTGGGTTGAAATGTTTAACCTAGGAACTGAGGTCCTTCCTATTTTTTTCCATAATTTACCTCTGAGGCTAACCTCACATTTGAGTGGGGTTCTGATGTGATTTTCTGTATGAACTTGTATATACTGTCGTGTGCCCATTTCTGTATTGTTGATTTTGATCTATTTTTCTCTTAATTTCTTTGTTGAAACTAATCCATTTTCTTGGTGCATATTCACCAACTTTTTCATGCCCAGGTGCTGAAGCGTTAGAGATCTTTGTTCCTTCTTTCATAGTCCTTATTCCTCAACAAGCTTTCACTGAGTATACGTGATGGGGTTTTTTTTGTTAAAAACAGAATGACTATTCCTTAGCTTCCTTTCGTATGTTAGTGGAATGCGTCATTTCTGAAATGGATTAAGGGTGGATTAAGGGTTCTGATACAACGTATGTATTTTGTTTTCAAGGCTTAGAGCCATCAATTTGACCTTAGACTCTATGAGTTTCTTAATGTAAAAGATGAAATCCTCACTTAGGGTTCTGCTATGTATTCATCCATTCCATGGCTCTAAACTGAAGGTGTTTCAGTTTTGATTGCATAATATTTATTAATATTTAGTTATGTTCTTAATTGTGTGTATTCCTTCAGTTTCATATTAAGGCACTCTAACTTTTTTATTAATTTGCAACACATTATTTATGGTATTTATTATGGTTATTGTTTAGCAACATATCTTGCTTTTTCTTTCTGGGTTTTACAGTTTTCTTTTTAGTTATATCTTTTAGCTAGACTTAGTTCTACATTTAATTCCAGCTCTACACCCTTAGATCCAGGTTGATACTCGTAAAACCTCCTTTACTATATTTCTTTTTCTGAGGGTTAGTGGTTTCCTTGCTCTGGTATTGCGGAAGAAGCTTCGTTCCTCACCTAACTCCCAATGTTGCTTTTTTTTAACCAACAACTAATGTTATAGTTACATTTGCTTGCATTCTTCCTAACTGGAAATCTATGCATCTTCCTTTACTACATTAACTACTTTTACGAATTTAACTATGGGTAGTTCCTTTTATTTACGGTTTCTTCATCATTACTTTTAATTTTTGTCTCTATCAATTTATCATTAAATGATTCCACTATTCTATGGGTTTATTTTCTTTATGAGTTATATTGAATAGATTAGTTATTTTACAAGTTACTATCTTTATGAATTGATAGTGAATAATTGCGTTATTCTACAAGTTCCTGTCTTTATGAATTAATAGTGAATAACTTCATTATTCTACATGTTAATGTCTTCATGTATCGAAGTTATTCTACATGTCTTTCACACATACCCTTCTTAATTGTTGGGCCCATAATTATCGTAGTAATTAATTTACTTAAAAGAAATAAAACATATCCATCATGCTAATTAGAAGATAAATCTTATGACTAAATAGCTAGGATTACCAAGTTATACTTATATGTCTTGCTGATTTTCCAATTGAACTGGGTTTTAATCCTCTAATTTTCTTTCCTCCCAACCTTGAGATGAGCGTTGCTTCGCTTTATGTCTTCCCCCCGAGCTGCCCTTCATAGGGTTTTCTCCTCAAGAACTTCTATCTTAAATAGTAATAACTATTTGGTCTTAACCAGGCTTATTTTATCATTGTCTATCCTTCCAGCACAGTTAACCTCTTTCCCTTAATATGTTTCAATCTTTTCCTCCATGATCTCATATGCCCTCTTCCTCTTGATCCCTTGGAATAAATATTCTCTTAGAAGTAGCTAGGCTTGGGTAACCGCCCAGCCCAACTGTTTGAGAAACAAAATTGTTGCTCTTTTGACAATTCATTCTCATTTAGATTTAATCAAACAATTACTGCCATAATTTCGACATTCCACTTTTCATGCATTTTAATCAAAATTAACTAATTATACAAACTTAATCAATATTCAATTTGTTTAAAAGTGTAGTAAATAAATATTTACATATATGGGGGACATCACATCTTCCCCCACTAAGATTGAACATCATCTTGATTTTCTTCTATTGGAAATAACTTTGGAAAAACCTCGCTCATAGTCCGTTCATCTTCCCAAGTAGCCTCCTCATAGTCAAAATGGTGCCACTGTACTTTAACTTGGGCGATAACTCGACTTCACAACATTACTTCTCTCCGATCAAGTATACCCATTCATTTGACCAGGAACTCGCCTTTCGGTTCAACTTGTATGCTAGGATAAAACTTTAGTCAATTTCATGAAATCAAAACATAAAACATGTATATGATCTTTTATGTATACGTATATTTATATGAGATAGTCTTATGAGAGTTAGATTTCTCTGAGTTACCTATATATCCTAGCAATTTATTATGTACTTTGGGTCATATATATATTTCTTTAATACAGAAACATGAAAGAGATTGTGCACACGAATATGGCTGGGAAAGGTGAGTTGATAAGCCATTGGCCCAATTCGTGCTAAAATATTAAAAGAACCATAGAATTTAGGTGCCAATTTTGGCACGTCCATTCCATTACAATGTGTTGTTCTTCGCATGAACATGAACATAGACATGATCCCCCACCTAGAATTCTCGAAAACTTCTTTTCCGATCAGCAAAATTCTTTTGTCTGTCTTGAGTGGCCTTTAAATTAGTTCATACTTCTTCGACCATTTCTTCCATTTTTTCTAGCATATCAAGCCCCAACATTAGCTTATCTTTTGGGCCACCCCAATTTGAGGGAGTCCTACATTTACGCGCATATAACACTTCAAAAGGACTCATTTGTGTAGAGGTATGATAGCTCTTGGTATAAGTAAATTCCACTAGATGTAAATACTCTTCCCACTTAGACGATTGTTGCATTACATAAGCTCAAAGCATATCCTCCACAACCTAATTTACTTGCTCAGTCTGCACATCCATCTGAGGATGGTAGACAATACTAAAATGTAGCTGAGTTCCGAGTCCCTCAAAAAAGGCTTTCCAGAAGGTTGATGTAAATTATACATCGCAATTTGAAATTATAACTTTTGGTATGTCGTGTAGCTTAAAAATATTTTTCATAAATATGTTAGCAATCTATATTTCCTTATAATTAGATTGTACATGTATGAAGTGAGAATATTTTCTCAACTTATCAACTATTACCATTATTGAATCATTATGTTTCCTTGACTTGGGCAACCCCATTATAAAATCGATAGAAATAAGTTCCCATTTCCATTCCATAATACGTAATGGTTGTAGTAAACTCGCTTGGTGACGATGTTTTGTTTTCACTTGATGGCATCCCAAACAGTAGGCCAAATATTCAGAAATATCCTTCTTCATGTCAGGCCAGAAATACTCTTTTTTGAGTGCGGTAATCAATTTCTGATAACGGGGATGGTTGGCATAAGGAACTTATGATACTCATCTAAAATTAAACTCTTAATAACCTTTTGGTCAGCTACATACATCCTTCCTCTATAGATCAGTATGCCATCCGAATTTACTTCATACCACAGCTATTATTCTTTGTTGTTCAGAAGTTTAGCTTGCTGCCATAAAAATTGATATTCTGGATCCTACATTGCTGCCTCCTTGATTTGCTCTTTCAATCTGTTTTGCACTTCACTAAATGATACTTAATACAAACAATTGAATTTCCTACTTATTGAGTCTGTGAAAATTTATTTTCCTTAAAAGTGCTTAGTTTCAAAATCAAATCCACTGAAAAAATCAATCCAACTAGCTTGCCTACCATTCGAAGTGGGTTGTTTAAAATAGTTAGTCAAACTGTGATGATCAGTCATTAACATAAATTTCTTACCCAGCAGGTAATGTCGCCACATCTTTAAGGCATGAATGACTGTTTTCAGTTTCAAATCGTAGGTTGAGTATCTTTTCTCATGCTCCTTAAGCTTCCTAGACTCATAAGAAATGACCTTACTTTCTTGCATTAGTACACAACCTACGCCTTCCTTGCCAGCATCAATACAAACCACATAATATTTATTTGGATTAGCAATTCTTAATATGGGCGTGGTTGTGAGTAAATGTTTAAGTTGATCAAAAATCTTTTGGCAATCTATGTTCCACTTAAAATCCCTTCCCTTCTTTTGCAGGGAAGTGATGGGATAGGCTACCCTAGAAAACTCTTCAATAAATTGCTTGTAATATCCAGTTAGTCCCATAAATGATCTTATATAAGCCACATATTTTGGTTTCCGCCACACCATTATGGTTTTTATCTTTTCTGGGTCAATGGCTACTCCATCCTTAGAAATGACATGGCCAAGATATTGAATTTTCTCTTTGAGGAAATCACATTTGTTGTATTTGGCATACAGCTGGTGTTCCCTTCAAACTTGCAGGACAATACAGAAGTGTTCTTTATGCTCTTCCACTGTCCGAGAGTAAATTTGTTTATCATCAATAAAAATTAACACAAATTAATCCAAATATTGATGGAATATACCATTCGTAAGGCACATGAAGGTTCCAGGTGCATTGGTTAACCCGAAGGGAAGCACAACAAACTTGTAATGCCCATACCAAGTTCTAAAGGTTGTTTTTGTTATATCCTTTTCCTTGATTCAAATTTGATGATAACCCGAGTGAAGGTCAATTTTTTAAAACACAGTTTCTCCCTTCAGTTGATCAAACAATGCATCTATACGAGGTAGGAGATACTTTCTTTTTATGGTTAACTTATCTAGCTAGCAGTGATCCATACACATTTGCAGGGATCCATCCTTCTTTTTAAAAAAAAGTATTAGGGCTCCCTAAGGTGATACACTTGGTCAAATATACCTTTTTTTCAAGTAGTTCTTGTAACTGCATATTTAGTTCTGTTAACTTTGGTATGCTCACGCGATAAGGGGATCGGGATACCAAAGCAGCCACTGGTACTAATTCAATAATGAAATCTATATTCTTTTTTTGACGGAAGTCCTGGAATTTCTTCAACAAATACATCCGGAAAATTATACACTACTGGTATATTTTATATGGCGACAAAATTTTCTTTTGAATTAGTATATCCTACTTGTATTTCATAAATCTGGCATCCTTTCTAGATACACTTAGCCAATTGGGAGGCTGTCACTAGTCTCAACTTTAAGAGCCTTATTATTCTCGGAATTTCATGTCTCTTTCCTTCTTCGTCCATATAGTTAATAGTTTTTATTTTAGAGTTAATGAGGGACCAATTTTTTTCCAACTAGTCAATACTGATTAAAATATCATATGATCCTGAGGGCAATACATTCAGGTCTACCATAATAGAGTGACCTGCTATTTGTAAGGGACACTTTTTGACCTTGGCTAGCATTCTTCTCTTAGCTCCCATAGCCAATTGCATAAACCAGTTATTTTTAAAGTTAATATCTTTCAAACAACATTGTTTACTATCTTGAGACTAATGTAACTCAAGGTAGCTCTAGGATCAATTAAAATGGACATTTTCATTGAAAATTGTACTTTCAAACTCTATCATGGTCAGATGGTACTCTGCCTAATGATCTTCAAGAGAAACATTGATTTTAGGCATGCTTCTTTCCACTTCCCCCACTATTGATGCTTCTTGAATATGTGCCACCTGATTGGTTCCCCTGCAGTGTGAACAATTTTTAACATAATGGGGTCCTCCACATCCCCAACACTCTACCGGTGGTCTAGGTGCCTTTTCCACTTCAATCCTTACTAATGGTTCATTTGTCTTAGTATCATTAGGAATTTTGAACCTGGGTTGATTTCTGTTCATGTTTTTATTTTCCTACCCTTTAGGGGTTTATTGACTATAAACTTATTTCCTTTACTATTGGAGAAAAATTTACTCCCTTTTTTGTTGTTCCATCTCTTACCTCCTTTCCCTTTTAGTTTGTTTTGTTGGTAATATATTCAGGCCTTCTGTATAACTTCATCCATGGTTTTTGGATTATCAAACTCAAGGCGCTCTTTCATAAATAGTGGCACACTGCTAACAAACCACTACACCTTATCATTTTCTTCCCATATTTATTGAACATAACGTAGTAAGGATGTAAATTTTATTATGAATCCATCCATGGTTAATTGGCCCAGTTGAAAGTCATGAAACTCCTTGGATTTTTCATCATAAAACCTTTCATTTAAATATTTTCCTTAAAATATCTTTGAAATTTGTTCCAAGTTATGCTCTGCTTATTTACACCACGTACTGTTTTTTACTTCCTCCCAATACAAGGTGGTTTTTCTGCAACTGAAATATGGCCAACCGAGCCTTTAAGTTACAACCATATTCATACAAATGGAAATATTTGTTCATGTTGATGAGCCAGGCCTTTGCTGCCTCTTCTTGTTCACCATCAAAGAGCGGAGGTTTTATCTTCCGAAATTCTCCTTGAAGTTCCACCCTTTGTCTCTTTTTCTTGTTGTGTTCTGATACATTACCAGACTCTTCTTCCCAGTTCTCTTTTCCACCTTCAGGTTCTACTCTCTTAGTATGGAATTATTGTTCTCAAGTCATGTTTCCTTACTCATGATTAGGAATTGTTTATCATTGATTTTGTCTATCTGACAAACTATTCATGATGTTTTCTTGTTCCTGTATCAACCGTTCATTGTTTTCCCGCAGTCGATCCATTTCTACTTTTAATTCTTGCATAGTTTCCCAGATTGCAGTATTAGTATTTCATGGCTCTTCTTCTAGTTGTACCCATACCTTAGGATTGGTCTCCTGAAAGGTTGCTTATCCTGTCCCCATCACCGTTCGGTGTGGTATGGTTCCTATTCTTCTCATAGTAGCTGCTTCTCTACCTCTCTGTGTACATCACAAATGTTGTTAATCATTATTTTCCAGAGGCCTCAGTTTTTTAACTTGAGCACTCTGATACCAAATGTTACAAACCCATAAGTAAAACCTTTAATATATATTTTTTTATTTCTAAGACAATACATTGCATTAGTCCTTCAAAGTATAAACTAATATCTACCTATTTAATTACTATAAATACATTGACTCAGCCCTTAAACATATAAACAAATGGATTTATTACTACCACAATACTTATTTAATTCTTGAATCATTACAGTACAGAGGAAAAGATATAAGTTCTACAGTAACATTTACTAAGGTCTTGAAGTGATATACAAGTCACCTCACATTACTTCAGCTATGCCTTAGGCATATGACTCACTTCAATCTTTAATTACATCGATTAACAATTTTTTAGTGATTAATGACATCCTTTAACTCTTGGGTGGCTCATTGCCCCTAGGGTTATAGAACCACAGTCTCTAGAGCTTTCATCGTAGTCTGTCCAGTTGGGATTTCATGTGCGGGTAAGAGAGGAACATCGATGGTGCTCTCGCGATTTCCAAATTAGATGATGGAGACATTTTCCCACTGATCTAAACTCTGTCAGGATGGGTAAACCGATCCTTTGGTGTAGTTGACATAAATTGTTCGATCTCTTGTTTAACTATGGAATCCTTTCTAATGGATTCTCCTTGTATTTTTATTCCTTCTTAAGCGTTCTCACTCCTGGATTGAAATGTTTAACCTAGGAACTAAGGTCCTTCCTTCTTTTTTTCCACAGTTTACCTCTGAGACTAAGCTCAAATTCGGGTGGGGTTCTCAGGTATTTTTTCTTATGAATAGGTATATACTCTTGTGTTCACATTTTTGTATTGTTGATTTTGGTCTATTTTTCTCTTAATTTATTTGTTGAAACTAATATGTTGTCTTGGTGCATATTCACCAGGTTTTTCATGCCCAGGTGCTAAAGTGTTGGATATCTCTATTCCTTCTACCGTAGTCCTTATTCCTCAACAAGCCTTCACCGGGTATACATGATGGGGTTTTTTGTTAAAAACAAAATGAGGATTTCTTAGCTTCCTTTCCTATGTTAGTTGAATGCGTCAATTCTTAAATGAATTATGGGTTCCGATACAATGTATGTATTTCGGTTTTTAAGGCTCAGAGCTATCAATTCGACCTTAGAAATTGTAATTTTTTAAATGTAAAAGATTGAACCATCGCTTGGGTTTTTCTTTGTATTCTTTTGTTCAATGGCTCTAAACTGAAAGTGTTTTGGTTTTGATTGCATAATATTTATTACATATTTTAGTTATGTTCTTAATGTGTGCATTCTTTTAGTTCCATATTGAGGCGCTGTAACTTTTCTATTAATTTGCAACACATTATCTATGGTATTTACTATGGTTACTATTTAGCAACATATCTTGCTTTTTCTTTCTAGGTTGTAAATTTTTATTTTTGGTTATGTCTTTTAGCTAGACTCAGTTCAAGATTTAATTCCAGCTCTAACCCCTTAGAGTTGAGTTGATATTGGTAAAACCCTCTTTACTATATTTCTTTTTCTGAGGGTCAATGGTTTTCTTGCTCTGGTATCAGGGAAGAACCCTCGTTCCTCAACTAACTCCCAATGTTGCATTTTTTTTAACCAACAACTAAGGTTATAGTCACGTTTACTTGTGTTCTTCCTAACTAGAAATCTACACATCTTCCTTTATTACATAAGTTGCTTCTATGAATTTAACAGTAGATAGTTCCTTTTATTTATAGGTTCTTCATCATTACTTTTAATTTATGTCTCTATCAATTTATCAGTAAATGATTTCGCTATTCTACAGGTTTACTGTCTTTATGAGTGAAAGTGAATAGCTTCATTATTCTACATGTTACTGTCTTCATGTATCAAAGTTACTCTACATGTTTTTCACACATACCCTTCTTAATTGTTGAGCCCATAATTGTCATAGTACTTAATTTACTTAAAAGAAAGAAAAGATATCCATCATGCTAATTAGAAGATAAATCCTATGACTAAATAGCTAAGATTGCCAGGTTATACTTATCTGTCTCGTTGATTTTCCAGTTGAACTTGATTTTAATCCTCTGATTGTCTTGCCTCCCAACTCGCTGATTTTCCAATTGAACTTGATTTTAATCCTCGGATTGTCTTGCCTCCCAAGCTTGAGACCATTGCTCCTTTGTTGTATGTCTCCCCCCAAGCTACTCTTCACAGGGTTTTCTCCTCAAGAAATCTGGTCTTAACTAGACTTAGCTACTTTATCAATGTTTGTCCTTTGAGCACAGTTAACCACTTTCTTTTAATATGTTTCAATCTTTTCCTCCATAACTTCAGATGCCCCCATCCTCTTGATCCCTTGGAATAAATGTTCCCTTAGAAGTAGTTAGGGTTGGGTAACAGCCCAACCTAACTGTTTGACAAATAAAACTGTCACTTTTTTGATAATTATGTTTAATCAAATAATTACTTTCATTATTTAGGCATTCAACTTTCATGCATTTTAATATAATTATATAAACTTAATCAGTATTTACTTTTAAAAAGTAAATAAATATTTACATATATACAAGACATCACAAATGCAGTGTTAGCCCATTATTTGAGTTCAAAATTCTCATGTAATTGATATTTTCATTTCAAAGTGGCTTTGCACAATGTTTGTTAGCTTCGTAACGATCTAACATAGCTCCCTCACAAATGTTCTTAAACCGTGTATTTTTAAGTTGTGAATAGTTTCTAGATAGCATTGTTTTTTCTTATCTTCTATTTAGTCTGAAATGCGAGGGAGTATGGTGATGAATCCTATGTTTTCTCCATTCGGAAACATGTTTTAATAGTACCCCATTGCCCTGTCTAAATATCAACCTAACGGATTGTGCTGCTATCGGTATTAATAATAATATTTTCATTTTGTTTTTATATGCCACTTGACTTCGACTGCTCATATACATTGTACTGCTATCAGTATTAATAATAATATTTTCATTTTGTTTTTATATACCATTCACTTCGACTGCTTATATACTTTCATTTAAATGTTTATTACCACCACAGTCTCTGAAGCACAAAAAGTCAAGTATTTGTGGCTAAAGATGATGAGAAAAAATTCAAGTATTGAGCGCTGTAGACATGGAAATCCTGTGATGATTACGACCCTAGTCTTTGAAGCACAACTGAGTTTTGATATTTTCATTGAAATCGTGGCTGGAGGTGATACAAGAAAAACTGAGTTTGGATATTTTTGTTGAACTCGTGGCTAGAGCTGATGAAGAAATAAAGCACTGTGGGATCAGTGGAGGTGATAAAATAATAACTAAGTTTTGATATTCTCATTGAACTCCTGGCAAGAGGTGATGAAGAAATCAAGTATTGTGACATGAGTGTTGTAGATATTCAGATGACATACAAAGCCTCCGATGATATGCACCCCCCTTCAAATACATTCTTGATTAATATTTGAAGCATCATGGGAAGCTTCCTATATTGTCTCTGCATTTCTTATATCTAAGTTTAGCTGCTTCTACGTGACAACTTCAAAATTTAGGAGGATGGTGAATTTATTTTCCCTTTTTATTGATATAAACGTTAATTGAATTGTTTTGTAAAAAAATTGTATACGGTGTAGTTACTTGCATTTATACAATGCATCTTTGGTATTGACAACTGTGTTTTTTTTCATTGGTTATTTATGTAATTGCAAGATTTTATTTTGTATATAATTTTTCTCTGCATATTTTTTTTTCCTAGACATTAAAGTTGTAAATGGCACATCTTTTGGTTTTGGGTTTCCAATGAATTATAGGGAAATAGATCTAAGTAGAATTCTCAATTTTTTGTAATTTAAAGTATCATCACATTAAGGTAGTTGTTTATAGGTATTATAATAGATAAAGATACATGAAATTGGCTAAAAAATAATGATCAAATGAACAATTCATGATGTAAATAATTGAAAGAACAACATCACAATTCTCATTATTGTAATTCCAATTTTAGATTTTGTGATGTTGACAAGGTTCATCTTGTATAGGATCACATATAAACTTAATAAAACGCATATTATTTATCATTGATACCAATGCAGTTTTTTTAATCTCAAACAAAAATTAACATAATTTTGTATGGAAAAAACAATGTATTATATTTATATTTAACTTGATAAAACCTATAGAAGGATAAGGAATGGTCAAGAGATTTGTATTCAAGTATTAATTATGTGTTTTCCTTCAAGAATCTATTGCAACAATTAGGATGTTATGAACAACATAATAAGTGGTTGGCAAGCCAATGTTCCTAAATAATAACAAACTAAATGATAATAAAATATTAGATGTTAATTCTATATCAATGTTAGATTTCTCAAACATATTAAAGACTTTTAGAGAGATGGAGCATATGATCTTGAAGTGAAAGATCACCTCAATTTCTTAGATTAGGTCTATGTTTATTATTTTATCTTCAAAATTCTAAACCACTTGTTTAATGTGAATCTCAAATATAATTTTTCTCATTGCAGTTTACAGCCATATTGTGGTAGGGAGGCGAATAAATATTTCCAATTCAATAATAAAATATTAGATACCAATACAATAACCATGTTAGATTTGTCTGAATATTTTTAGAGTTGGAATATGTGATCATGAAGAAAGAGAGTTAACCTTCTCTTTCAAATTTCCATTAAATCACACATTTGTAATAAAACTTACTAGTAAATTTTCAATTCCATTGAAATTTACACCCATAATCCATGACTAATTGGTTTTTAATTGATGCAGGAGCATCTAGCTCACCATGACCGGGTGAAGTCTCTACCAGGTTGGAAGGTTGTTTGAGTATTTTGATTGTTTCTTTATGATTAGTTTATCAGGTCATGAGGTAGGATTTTATTTTATTTTACTTTTGGTTGATATGTTGGTCAAAGTTAAATGGACGGTTAGGGTTGTTATGGTCCAAACAGTAATAAACAGTAGTTTAAAAATTGATCTGTCAATTTAAAGAAGAAAAGACAAAAACTGTCTAAATCAAGATCTTGTAATGTCAATCAAACTGTAGTTACACAACCATATCATTTCTGTTCAACTGAAAGCAATGGCAGTTTCAATTAACTATAACCAAAATGTATAAAAGCAGCAATGTAAGACAAGAGAAGGGTTCAGCAATTTCATAATAGAGAAATAAAAACCAAGATAGATCTTACTTCCAAAACTGTCCATCTATATCATTTCCTATTTATTATACTACTATATTTTTCATTTATCGAATTGTTAAGGAAAAAATATAACAAACAGCGAACGACCACTGTAAGATCATGTTTTCCTTATTTTCTCATCAAACAAACAAAGCACATCGAATTCATGCAAATGTCCAAATATAGAGCAGAGAACCAACGAGTTGAACTACAGTCAGAACAGTGACATACAGCAAGATGACCGAGAGGATAGCAAACCAGAAATAGAGTATCGGAGAAGCCAAATCAGAGCAAAGGTACTTTCGAACAATTCCTCATAATTTTCATAAGTGAAACGGATATAAAAAAAAACTATGTTCTCATTGCTATTGACCAAGATATAGATGTGTCACATTCATTCATTCATAAATAAAAATAAGTGCTATGTCCATAGTGGACAAACCCTAGCCTAGGGTTCGGTAACAACAACCCTCGTAATTCAAACCAACAGTTAACCAGAACAGGAATTACAACCAGACGGAAGCTCCATCCTCGAAAGTGACATAGATTACATATGAAAAGAAAAAACGGCAAGCTACAAACCCTATAGAAAACTCAAGACCCTAAGAGTGCATTGACGGTTAAGAACCAGAGCCTACCAGTGGAGAAAGAATTGCTACATTTGGAAGACTAAATCCAGAAGGAACCTGCGTACCCATGTCGAGCCATTGACCTGCACATACCAACAGAGCACAGTCAATACATTTGTATAATGATGAACTGAAGCCGAAGCAAAAATAGAAACAGGAGCGTTCTATACATTACCTGAGTAAGCCAGACCAAGGGTTCGTGGAGCAGAGTCATTGGCAAATCGACAGAGCTGAGACAAAAGGAGAATTTTTGGTTAGTGTCAGTGCCAAAAGAAGGTCGAGTTGAATCAGGGAAAGGATCAATTACCTGTTCAGAGCCACGAAAGTCTATTATCTTGTTACCTGAATCCAAAGACTTCAGAGGTTAAACCATTTCACACACAGAACAGAAACAAGAGGCAACAATAATAATAGCAGAGGCAACAATAACAATAACAAAGGCAATAAAATAATAACAAGGAGCGACTATTGGACAAGAGACTAGATTCTAAACCCGGACTATAATAGAATGACAAGATGAAACCAAGGAGTTTACTGTGTGAAATGAGTTTGAGCAAGTGCACCTCCAGAGCAAGAACAGATCCGAGCCACAGGAGAAAACCACCGGCAAACACATAACCAAATTTGGAGGGTCGATATTCACCCACAGCCATACCCGGAGGAGAACCAAAGATTTCCATAATCACCAGAGCAAGAATTATACAGTATAACCAACTAAACCCTACTAAAACCTCACAGAAAACAGAACAATCGTGAGTGACCAAGAAACCAAAGCGTTTTGGCCAAAGATCAAATGGAGGGAACCAGGCCCGAGGAATGTAGGTGAACACTGAATGCAGCATTAACTCACTTCCAAACTGCCAAACAAATATCTAGTGACCATATCGCATGCAATCGCTGAAAACAACAACCAAATCTACCACGTCATAAAGTCTAACAACAGGAGTAAAGCCAAGGATACGTGGAAGTGTGGGCCAGTGTGGGTTGGGTTACATCAAAGTGGTATCTGAGCAATTGTTTATGTTAGTAGGAGGAATGGAGAGAGGAAGGCGAGGTCATGGCAGAGGTGCTTGAAGATTGGTAGAGGAAGGATTCAGAGTGGAGATCAGAATTCTTGCTGCCCGGTTGGAGACAGTAGAGGCAGGTAGATGAAGAGATCCGGAAATAGGCGATGACAGTGAAGAGGAAACTAAAGGAGCAGCAAATGGGCTAGAAGGCGAGTCTCCAGAAGTGAGATTGTTGAGATCTGTTTTAGTAGCAACTAGTAAACCCAAGCTAGAACTCTCAACTTATGATGGCAGCTTGTCTATCGAAGTTTTATTGGATTGGATCAGTGAGATGGATAAGTATTTTGAGTGCGAGGAAGTTAGCAAAGACCGCAGAGTTAAGTTCGATGCGACAAAATTAAAGGGACATGCAACCCTATGGTGGGATAGTGTCCAGAACGAGAGGAAAAGATTGAACAAGGCGCCGATTAAAACCTGGTCAAGGATGGTGGCCAAGTTAAAGGGCAAATTTATACTAAGGGACTATTAGATTACATTGCACAGGCAGGTGCAGAATTTGAGATAGAAAGGATTGATAGTGAGGGAGTACATGGAGGAGTTCTATCTAGTGAATTTGTGAGCCAAATATATAGAGGATACAACAGAAAGAACAACCAAGTATGTTAATGGGCTAAGGTTAGATATTTTGGATGAAATTAGTATTTTTTCTTTGAACGACACTAAGGAAGCGTATCAGAGTGCGATGAAGGCTGAGGAGAAAATTACCAGAAGGTAGAATGCCCAGAGAGGACGAGGAGCCAACAGAGGGAAAATACAGTCATACGGCAGAGGTTGAACTGCTAATAGCAACGAGGAAGGCAACATTTCTAAAGCCTCCAGATCAGCAGACAGAGGTGATAGCACGAGAGGCGGTAGGTCATCCCAGCGAGGCAGGGGGAATGGTCGAGGTAGAGGGGCTAGTTATCAGTGTTATAGGTGTCATAAATGGGGACACCAATCGTTTGAATGTCCAGAAGCAAACCAAGCTGGACAGTGGGGTGCATATGTGGCACAACCAGAGGAAGCAGCGGCACCTCCCCAAGAGGTTGAGAATGCTCTAGAGACAGGGGAAGCTCTGGTGCTACACAAGGTGTTGTTAAAACCAGTCAAGGAGGTCACCGAATAGACGTAGCGGAAGTCTTTGTTTAGAACAATTGTAAGTCGCGAGGTAAGTGTTGTAACTTAATCACTGACAGCGGTTGTACTGATAATTTACTGTCCACAGAGATGGTGGAAAAATTAGAGTTGAAACACTTGAAGCATCCCAATCCTTACAAAGTTTCGTGGTTGCAAAAAGGCCATTAGTTGCTGGTGGATGAACAGAGCGAGGTAGAGTTTCAAATAGGTAGATATAAGGACAAAGTCATTTGTGACATAATGCCGATGGATGTATGTCACATACTACTTGGCAGACCTTGGTAGTACGACAGGAAAGTGGTACACGATGGATTGACAAACTGTTATAAATTTGTGAAGGATGGAATCAAGCATATGCTTGCGCCCATCAATGAAGAAGGGACATCAGAGACGAGTGAACCAAGAACATTATTGGTCAATAGAAAATAGTTTTTAAAATAGGTTGAGGACAGTGAGATAGGTTACGCAGTTGTAAATAAAGCAAGGACAGTATTGTTGCATATAGAGGTATCAGAATTACCTAGGGAGATCTAGCAAATGTTCCAAGAATTTATAGACATAGTTGTAGATGACTTGCTAGACAAGTTACCCCCCAAACGGAGCATAAGTCATCACATTGACTTCATACCTGGAGCCAGTTTGCCGAATAAAGTGGCATACCGAATGAGCCCCAAAGACAATGAAGAAATTAGGAAGTAGGTGCAAGAGCTATTAGACAAGGGATTGATAAGGGAAAGCTTAAGCCCTTGTGCTATTCCAATGGTTATCACTCCCAAGAAGGGAGGAGAATGGTGGATGTGCACCGACTCAAGGGCCATCAATAAAATCACCATCCAGTACAGGTTTCCACTGCCACAGATGGATGACATGATGGATTGTTTAAGTGGGGTAGCTTATTTCTTTAAGATATACTTGAAAATTGGGTACCATCAGATTCAGATACGAGAGGGGGACAAGTGGAAGACAGCCTTCAAGACGAATGAGGGGCTGTACGAATGGCTGGTCATGCCATTTGGGCTAAGCAATGCACACAGTACATTCATGAGGTTAATGAATGAGATGATGAAGGAGTACATTGGGAAGTTTGTGATAGTATACTTGGATGACATACTTATTTTCAGTAGGACAAGGGAAGAACACCTTCAACATGTGCGTAAGGTGTTCGAGAAATTACAACAAAACAAACTGCTAATAAATTTGAAGAAATGTAGTTTTTTGTAGACGGAATTGATTTATTTGGGGTTTGTAATAGCAAAGAATGAACTGAAGATGGATCCGGAGAAGGTGGCAGTGATAGTGAATTGGCCATCTCCGAAAAATTTATTTGAGGTGCGTAGCTTTCATGAATTAGTGAGCTTTTGCAGGAAATTCATAAAGAACTTTAGCAAAATTTGTTCACCTATGCTAGACACCATCAAAAAGGCTAGCCAGCCTTTTCAATGGATAAAGGCAGTAGAGAGAAGTTTCTAGTTGTTAAAGAGAAACATCACTGAGAGGCCGATCCTGAGATTGCCGGATTTCAAGAAATTATTTCAGGTTCACTATGATGCCAACGAGACAACAATTGGAGCTGTACTCAGTCAGGAGGATAAGCCTGTAGCGTTTTTCAGCGAGAAGCTGAATGAGAGTCAACAGAAATATTCATCGTATGATAAGGAGTTCTATGCTGTTATACAAGCTTTAAAACACTGGAAGCATTATCTATCGGGAAATTAATTTGTGTTGTTTTCAGATAATTCTGCACTATAGTATGTAATGCAGCAACACAAGATGAACCACAAACATTCCAAATGGGTGGAGTATTTGCAGAGTTTCAATTTCGTATTGAAGCATATTAGCAGGCAAGAAAAGAAGGTGGCGAATGTGCTGAGTGGGAAAGCTTTACCTCTGTAGGAAAGCACTATGCAGGTGCTGGGTTTTGAGCACTTACAGGACTTATACTAGAGGATACAGATTTTAAGGAGGCCTATGAGGCATGTGAGAATCCCTTAGTGAGAGATAATTGTCCTTGGTTGGACTACAATCTATAGGCGAATTTGTTGTTTAAGGGAGGACAACTGTGCATACCTGACTACTCGATGAGGGAGAATATTATTCGAGAAAAGCATAGTGGAGGTTTGGTCGGACATTTTGGCATGGACAAGACACTCAAACAGCTTAGTCCTTTTTACTTTTGGCCAAAGATGCGGAGAGATGTACAACGATTTCTGGCCAGATGCAAAGTGTGCTAGTTAGCAAAGGGTCACAGTCAAAACATGGGATTGTATACACCATTACCTATTCCAGGTAGACCATGGGACTCAATCAGCTTGGACTTCATCTTAGGTCTACCTAAGACACAGTGGGGATACGACTCGGTAATGGTAGTAGTGGACATATTCTCAAAAATGGCACATTTTATTCCTTGCAGAAAAACTAGTGATTCCACCCACGTGGCCCACTTGCTTTTCAATGAGATTGTTAGGTTACATGGATTGCCTAAATCTATCCTTTTGGATACAGATGTGAAGTTCACGGGACACTTTTGGCGCACCTTATGGAAACAAATGGACACACAGCTAAGCTAAAGCTCTGCATATCACCCGCAAACTGACGGGCAAACAGAGGTTGTAAACAGGAGTCTATAAAACCCTTTACGAAGCTTGGTCAGAGAGAATTCGCAGATGTGGGATCGAGCGCTTACACAGGCAGAGTTCTCTTACAATGACTCGCCTAACCGCAACACAGGTTTCAGTCCATTTCAGATCCTGCACAACATGCATCCTCGTGGAGTGCACGAACTACGGGACCTTGGACTGTAGGAAACGCGAAGCACAGATTGGGACGATTTCACTAACGCAATCAGAGATTTGAATGAGCAGGTAAAAATCAAATTAAAGGACAACAGCTTAAAGTATAAAGAACAAGCAGATTTGAAGAGAAGGGAAGTACAGTTTGACGTGGGGGATGAAGTCCTCGCGCATTTACACAAAGAATGCTTCCCTAAAGGTACGTACAATAAATTGAAGTATAAAAAGATAGGACCTTGCAAAGTCCTTCAGAAATTTTTGGCGAATGCCTACAAGATACAGTTGCCACCCAAAATAGGCATTTCACCTATCTTTAACATAGCAGACCTGTTCCCTTACATGGTTGATCCAGAGGAGAAGGAAGATGATGGAACCACGCGACCTACATGGAATACCCAAGATGAAGGAGGAGCTTAGAAGAGATAGACGCCTTACGTTCAACCTCCTGAGATCGAAAGCATTCTCAACACTCAGGTGGTTAAATGAACTCGGTGGAAGGAGTATGTGTAGTACCTGGTCAAGTGGAAGAACCGTCCTATTGAGGACAGTTCGTGGCTTGATGCCAGGTAGATTGAACAGACAGGTTCTTCAGTTGAGAAGCTCATGGACCAGAGCCATGATTTCTTTTTTCCCCGAGAGCCTGATGCAGGAGCATCTAGATCGCCATGATCAGGTGAAGTCTCTGCCAGGTTGGAAGGTTGTTTGGGTATTTGGATTGTTTCTTTATGATTAGTTTATTAGGTCATGAGGTAGAATTTTATTTTATTTTACTTTTAGTTTCTATGTTGGTCAAATTTAAATGGACAGTTAGGGTTGTTATGGTCTAGACAGTAATAAACAGTAGTTTAAAAATTGATCTGTCAATTTAAAGAACAAAAAACAAAACTGTCTAAATCAAGACCTTGTAATGTCAATCGAACTGTAGTTACATAACCATATCATTTATGTTCAACTGAAAGCAATGGCAGTTTCAATTAAGTGTAACCAAAATGTATAAAAGCAGCAATGTAAGACAAGAGAAGGGTTCAGCAATTTCATAATAGAGAAATAAAAACTAAGACAGATCTTATTTCCAAAACTGTCCATATGTATCATTGCCTATTTACTATACTACTATATTTTTCATTTATCGAATTGTTAAGGAATAGTGCTAACAAATAGTGAATGACCACTATAAGGTCATGTTTTCCTTGTGTTCTCGTCAAACAAACAAACCACATCGAATTCATGCAAATGTCCCAATACAGAATGGAGAACCAACGAGTTGAACCACAGTCAGAACAGTGACATACAACAAGACGACCGAGAGGATAACGAGCCAGAAATATAGTGTCAGAGAAACCAAACCATAGCAAAGGTACTATCGAACAATTCCTCATAATTTTCATAAGTGAAACGAATATAACAAAACTATGTTCTCATTGCTATTGACCAAGATATAAATGTGTCACATTCATTCATTCATAAATAAAAAGAAGTGATGTGTCCAGAGTGGACAAACCCTAGCCTAGGTTTTGGTAACAACAACCCCCGTAATTCAAATGAACAGTTAACCAGAACAGGAATTACAACCAGACGGAAGCTCCATCTTCAGAAGTGACATAGATTACATACGAAAAGCAAAAATGAAAAGCTACAAACCCTACATAAAACTCAAGACCCTAATAATGCATTGACAATTAAGAGCCAGAGCCTATTGGTGGAGAAAGAGTTGCTACATTTGGAAGACCGAATCGAGAAGCAACCCACGTACCCAAGTCGAGCCATTGACATGCACATACCAACAGAGCACAGTCAATACATTTGTATAATGATGAACTAAGGTAGAAGCAAAAATAGAAACAGGAGGGTTCTATACTTTACCAGAGTAAGTCGGACCAAGGGTTCGTGGAGTAGAGTCGTTGGCAAATCGACAGAGCTAAGACAAAAGGAGCACTTCTGGTCAGTGTCAGTGCCAAAAGAAGGTCGAGTTGAATCACGAAACGGATCAATTACTTGTTCAGAGCCGCAAAAGTCTATTATCTTGTTAGCTGGATCCAAAGATGTCAGAGGTTAAACCATTTCACACACAGAACAGAGACCAAAGGAAATAATAATAATATCAGAGGAAACAATAACAATAGCAGAGGTAATAAAACAATAGTAAGGAGCGACTATTGGACAAGAGACCAGATTCTAAACCGAGACTATAGCAGAACGACAGGACGAAAACAAGGAGCTTACCATGTGAAATGAGTTCGAGCGAGCGCACCTCCAGAGCAAGAACATATTCGCGCCATAGGAGAAAACCACTAGCAAACACATAACCAAATTTGGAAGGTCGATATTCACCCGCAGCGATACCCGGAGGAGAACCAAAGATTTCCATAATCGCCAGAGCAATACAGTATAACCAACTAAACCCTCGCTGAAACCTCACAACAAATAGAACAATCACGAATGAGAGGGAAACCAAAGTGTTTTGGCCAAAGATCAAATGGAGGGAACCAGGCCCGAGGAATGTAGGTGAACACTGAATGCAGCATTAACTCACTTCCAAATTGCCAAACAAATATCTACTGACCATATTGCATGCAACCGCGAAAACAGCAACCAAATCTACCACGTCATAAAGTCCGACAACAAGTGTAAAGCCGAGGATACGTGGAAGTGTGGGCCAGTGTGGGCTGGGTTACATCATTAATTATTGCAAAGTCAACCTAGGATAACAAAACATAACAAAGGACTTGACATTGTGGTGAATGTGGGATTTAAATGAACTAACTATGGATATTAAATGTCAAGAAAATTATCACGACAATGGTAAAAAATGCACATAACACATGTGTGTTCAAATGAGGATATAGAAAAATAAGGTGTCTAAGTTTTTCTTCAAATTCTATACTAAGTGGAACTCAAAATGTTGAATATGCCAATATAATGACAAGATTATATAGGCATGAGAATTGTGATCTATTTAATCTTGTGGAAGGTTACACCATACAAAAAAATATATGATTTCTAATAAGAATGGAGACTATCTTATTCTTTAGATTCCAAAGACAGGTCATGGATGTCGAATGATGAATATTTCTCATAATTCACATCCATTCTCATATAACATGAAAGGTGTAATGGTGATTGAACATCTTAGAGTTGGAAGTGAGATTAATTAATTATTTAAGACCAAAAACTTCTTAAAATCAAAATATATATTGTATTTATAATCATTAATTTTAA